>JAAGKR010006049.1:0-46088 GCA_011419295.1 Clarias macrocephalus
AAATTCCACAAAAGTTTGGCTATTTGGTTTGACCAGATTCCTGAAACTTTGCCTGTATGCTTCAGGCACACGCTCATAAGCACGCAGAACTGCAGCTTAAACCAAGTCATAATCAAGACTCCGTTCCAAGGAAAGGGCAGAGCATGCTTCTTGTGCTTTCCCTGTTAATTTACACTGCAGTAACAGTGTCCACAAACTTCTTGGCCAATTCAATGTGGTCGCAATTCTCTCAAAAACTGCAAAATATGAATCAACCTCCTCTTCTCTAAACAAAGGCACTAGACCCACATGTCGGCTAACATCGAAAACAGGCTGGCTTACCGGTGAGGACTGAAGTGGAGCAAGTGGTGACGCCAGGGCACTGGAGACATCAGCCCCAACGGGACTAGGGGAGACTGCTGTGGGAGAAGCAAACTTTCGTGGCAGCGGCACAGGCTTCCGACTCTGACCAGCCAGCTCAAGCTTCTTCCCCTCAGCGTCCAACTCCCTTTCCCGAATGCGCAGCAACTGAGTCTCGTACTCCTGATGTTTAATTTTCAACTCCAGCTCCTTCAGTGCCAGTTGCAAGACAGGGTCCACTGAATCGGTCGGGCATTCAGGTCGAACGGCCCCCAATTCCTCCCCATGTCCTGCTACTATTCTAGTGGGACCGGCCCTTGGGAGAGGTTGAGTACCAACTCTCTCAGATACTACATCCCGCTCAGGTAAGACCTGTTCAGCCACAAGTGCCTCATAGATAGTGGCCTTAACCACCTTTTTACTAGCTGATTTGGAAACCGAAATATTAAAGAAATCAGCTATGAGGAGAAGATCATCCTTTCTACACTTATCAAATTCCTCTAAAGTAGGACAAAGAGTGAACATGGTCAAATCAAATGCAGCCATCTTGAAATGGGAAATTACAACAGCTGAAGCTCTCAATATAATGCTATAATTAATAGTCTTTTTTAATAATCCCGGACGAGCCCCCACTTCTGTTACGTCCCAGTCTAGGGTTGGGCCGTACAGCAAATTATTGGCTCGGGTTCTATTTTAAACTGTTCGGTGAATGTGGAACAAAGTGGTGTAATGTAACAAAGAACTAGACAGATACGGTAATTTACAAACAAGTGAGGTTTGTATTGCTTGACCAATAGCACATGTAAATAAACACACAAACACAACACCAGGCTTAGCTTCAGGGTGGACCCAGGCCAAAATAATAAACAAAAAGGTATCTCTATTTTAGAAGCTAACTTACCTAGCAAAGAAAACACAAACAAAAATACAGATGCCTTCCCTATCTTCCTAAACCAAAAACAGTGAACAAAAATCCTTTTCCCCAAAATAATGGGCAGCCACACCCCTACTACCGGTGAGTGAATTCACTGTATGTTTGTGCAAACACAAACAAACAAACAAACAAACAACCAAACAAACAAACAGTATTTACAAGGAGCCAGCAACCAAACCAAAAGGACAAAGCAAAAATCAAAGTCAAAATGGAAGTCAAAAACCAGAATACACAATCCTATCTCAAAATTTCACTATCACAACAAAACTCTCCAACACAACCACCACTTCGCCTACACGCCTCCCCGTTCCCGCGTCTCTTTCCAGTTTATAAATGGTTCGCTGATGATGTCATCAGTCAAAGGTCAGGCAGCTGCCGGTGTAGTGACAGTTGGAACACCTGGAGTGGATCCGGAGCGGCGCGTGACCTGGATACAAAACACACACACTACAAAGCACAGCAACACAGACGCCGAAAACACACACACAGTTCCCAACATGTTGCGGGTTGTAACATGTGATAACCTGTTCATTTAGTACATTCAGGTCATCAGCTGACATCATTTTATTGCCAAATAACGTCGCTGAGCCTAGACCTGACCAAGTGAAGCAACCACAGATCATAACACTGTCTCCAAAGGCTTGTACAGTATCACTATGCATGATGGGTGCATGGCTTCATGCTCTTCCCTTCTTACCGTGATGCGCACTTCGCTCTGGAATAGGCTCAATCTGGACTCATCAGACCACATGATCTTTTTCCATTGCTCCAATGTCCAATCTTTATTCTTTTAATACACTGGAGCCTTTGTCTACAAATAGCTGTAAAAAAGTTTTTTATTTTTTTATTTTATTTATGAATTTATTTATTTTATGGCCAAACCTGTTTAGTTGCAATCCTGAGAGATTTTGACACATTGTGTATATGAGTATGGAAATGTGCTTCATTTTAATATTAAACATAGCAGTGTTTCTACTGTACATTTGTATAATGCAATTCCACAAAGCATTTGTGCAAGTGATCTTCAAATACTTTTTAAAAGACATTTCTACTGTGAAATTTTAATAGTGCGTTGGAGTTCTTCCTTGACCAAATTCCAGGAAATTCAATAATTTCATTACTTATCAGTTCATCACTTAATGAAAGAACATGGAAATACTCAAATACTCAATACTCAAATAAAAATTTTATTTGTCACATACACAGTCATAAACAGTATGATATGCAGAGAAATGTTTAGACGACTGCCCATGACCTTAAAATAAAGACTATTTTTATAAGACTATACAAAATACAATATAAGAAAACATAAGAAAAATATAAGAAAAACCTAGCTGTACAATACAGAAAATATAGAACTTATGGAAATTTTGTGCGGAAAAAAGTAAAAAAATAAATAGACATGTCCAGGGTGCTGTGCAAATATGCTTGAAAGTGCTATTATCTTCATGTCATCATAATGACCTTATGTAGAGGCATTCTTAATAAAGTGTTGGTGAGTATAATAATAACCTTAAAAAAAAATATATATATATATATATGGAAAGTCGTCCTCATATTTTTTACCCAGTGATGTGTTATTGTATACTGCAACAGAAATGAATGCGCTGTCCTTAGAGAACACTTTTATACAAAATTTTCAGTCCTTTTATGGAGAAACAAACCAAGAATTGAAGCACAGATAGCAAGCTACTGGGGAAATTTCCTAGGTGATATTAAAGGTAAGTGCTATTATGGTCTACTTGACAAATTTGTGGACTGCAATATTTTTTATTTTTTTAACATTTTTTTCATAGGTGAAGAAATCCCTGGACTCAGCCTCAATTATATTTTGATGTTTCGTACAGGCCTTAAGACATTTCCCCCTGTTGGCGTCCAGCCGCTACCTTTGTTGGAGTTTTTTAGTGAAGGTGCCTTCCCAACAGTGAATATCTGTAGGATGTGATTCGCTCACCATTGTGCAACACCTGCCTTCGCATCCCCTCCACCGAAGAGAAAAGGTCGCTGAGAAGATCGCATTAAGGGCCCTGATCCCAGTCAGGAAAGACACATAGCCAACAGATGTTAAAAAGGGAGTCCCGTCTGTGGTCGCGTCCATACAGAGATGGGAGGGCCCAGTCTTGGCTTATGTCAGCGGGAGGGGTCGTCTTCAGGCAGCGTGCAGGAGTGCTACCTCTGCATGATCCATTCTGCCACTTTGCCCACTACCATCTTTCGCCAGCCATGTGCACACCAGACCTTCACAAACTTTTCTCTTCTTCCCTCCTTTAACCTTTTCCTACCTCATTTGCTGAATAAAATAAGAGTTTTTCCTGTAAGACCTCGCATCTTGTCCGTCTGTCTGTCTGTCTACTATGTGCCTGCTTCACCCCCTATCCCCAGCCACCCCCTTAAAGTAGTTAAGTGATTCTAATTTATCAGCCACATTCTTTGACAAAATTGCCAGTTCAGCACTAGGCTTTAAGGTTAAAATATTATTTTTGACCGAATTATTGTCATTTAAAATATTATTACTTATCTTTGTGTGATAAATATTAATAATATAACCCTTCTGAAATTACAATTGTTTTCAGCCAGACAGTGCCTAAGTAGAAATTGTAAATAGAGTATTTCACCCATTTGACCATGTTGTATAATTGATCTTGTTTTCAATTAAGTTAAAAAATCTTTAATGCTTTTATTTATATATTGTTTTTCATCTTAATACTACAAACATTGCACTTAACCCTATTAAACAGAGTTTTGGAAACTACACAAATTATCATTTACTATAGTTCACTGTATATTCCAACATGATGGGTCCATTAGCATGACTTGCATTTATTTTGCAACTTAAACGAGAGAGTTCTTGCACACAGGAGAGATACTTTGCCCGTCTGGAGCATTTTCAGCAGCCCGGAAGAGTAAATCATCTATCCTGTGTATGTGTAAGATTTTTCCTGTTAATGTTTTTTCCCTTGTAAGTGTGTTTCAATTTTTTAATTATGGAGAAAAAAAAGGACTTTTTTCATGATATTAATTTTTTTTGTTATACTCTTTGTTTATATGCACTGTTAAATAAAATAAAATAAAAAACAGGCTGCCTCAATGTAAAAAAGTTTAGTTGTTACACAGCTTTTTTAAGTTTACTCAACCTTTAGAGAAATTTGCTGGCCAAACAAAATATTTCACATTCTGTTTAGTTGACACATCGTGTACCCAGTTCAAAATCATAAGGTGACTCAACTTTTAATTCATATATTTAAGCCAGCTCAAATAGTATTGGTTGTGGGCTCAATTAATTATACAGTATTTTTCTAGGGTTGACTTAGCCCAATTTGTTATCTACTGAAAAAAGTAAGTCTCCCATTGATGTAGTTTGTTAAAGTGATTCTTTTTCTACTCAGACAATTAAAACACACAAACATTATTTAAAGAAACATTATTGTTTGAAAACTAGTCAAAGTTAAAATAGTTATCTGCATAAAACAGGAGAATATGCATTCTATTTTGATTAAGGTTCAGTAAAATTCCTGGAGACCACCAGATGCTTATTAGTATCTTACTGATTCCTTTACATTACAACATAAAAATCATTTTTAAAAACTAGTAAAGATTTGACGTTTGACGTTGTTCCACACACAAACAAAGAGTCTATGGCAACAAGAGTATGTCTTTCCAAGTCTAATTGTTCAGATGGTTTCATAGGGATGCGTCCAGTCCTTTTGGAAGTCAATATTTAGAGCACAGACCTGATCATACTGTAGATCACTCCTAAGGCACTACAGTCGCCTCTAGCAGCTTGTTCGCACTCTTCCTGTAGCTCCAAAAGGCCAGCAGCCACCCTCTGACCCCAATCCTCCACAGCAGAGCTCTGATTAAAAGACACAAGAATAATCTTGTAAAGACAAAGATGATAAATTTCACTGAATATCTAGTTACGATGATAAATAAAATATATTAATAAGGCTATATACCATCAAAGAGGGTAAAGCATTGTTTCTGGAATTCTAATTATCTATTAGTTCTAATTATGTCTAATTTTCTTAATGGATTTTGCTATTAAGTATTACTGCACAATTTGGCCCCATCTACCCTATTAGTTAATGCATACATCATGTCCCTGAAGAGACTGCACGTGTGTTCCTGTCCCCTGATTAAGGTGTGCTCAGTGGTGTTCTTGAAAAGAGAGGTGAATTAAGTTATCATTCACCTTCTGCTCAGGATATAAAGATGGTGTATAAATCAGCTGATACACAGGCAGTTGATGATTTACATACAGCTCAATGTGAGAAGGAAAACACATGCATACATGTTACAAGCAGTATAAATGCATATTTAATGACTATATATTAGAATAAATAGAACCAAAAAAGCGCCTTTTCTTGACTGTTACAGTACATACATTGGGTAAATAGCCAACTTTTTAGAAGACCTCTAGCTATGATAATACCACTACATTACATGGCACTTCACCTATCCTGTATGGTTCATTCCCCCCCAAAAAAAACCAAAGCAACTTGCAGAAAAAGGGCAATGCTGGCACCAAAACAGGTAAAAAGCCCAAGGCCAACCAAGCCTCCAAACCTCCCAGACCCCATTTCAATCGAGCGCCCATACAGTACAACTTCCAACAAAATGAATGGTGAATAAATTACTATTGTATTGTCTGACGCATTGGGGGGATTTATTATTATTATTATTATTATTATTATTATTATTATTATTGCTAATAAAAAAAATATATGATATTTTAATATAAAAGAATCAGTAAAAGATTAATAAGTACCCAGTCTTGTTCAGCTATTTTACTGATTGTTAAGCAAAATGGAACCTGTATTCTCTTGTCTTATGGAAATCACTTTTTTAACCTTTTTAAGTTTTGGAAGAATTAAGATTTTTTTAATGTAATGTTTGTTTTGTAATTAATGGGGTAGCATTAATTACATAGAAAAGCAATCTCTTGAACCAAAAACATCAATGGACTGGGTCTACCAATTGTTTTGACTTACAGAAATGTAAGTCAAAACAAGCTGGGGACCAGCTTGCCCCTAAAGATGAAAAATTACTTAAACCAACAACTGCAATTAAAAGATCCAAGGTACCTTTTTGGTTAGTCGAGTTGGGCTAAGTCAACCCTAAAGGAATATAATTAATTCAGCTCACAACCAATATTATTTGAGCTCACTGAAATGTTTGGAATTAGATACAAGTTGAGTCAGCTTAATTTTTTGAACTTTTTGTTTTGGTCAGCATTCCCTAAAGTAAACTCAAAAAATCTGTGTAACTTCTTGCTGAACATTTTTATGTTGGGGAACCTTTTTTTTTTTTTTTTTTTTTTTTTACAGTTCGTGGAATATGCGCTGGACAATCAAGTCTGATCCATGAAGCCCAGATCACAAAAAGATTCGCTGCTATAATGTTCAGTTCCAAAACACCGTAGCACACCCATAAGTCTTGTGTGTGTGTCTAGTAACAATTGTTTCTTTGGAAAAGTGTCCACCTTTCTTGTGAGAACTAGCAACTGTGAACCACCCTGTTTCTTAGGAAGCTCTGTTTAATTTTGATTGCATGGCTAATAGAGAAGATTCTTTCAAACAATGCCCTGCTTCTTTGGAATTGTTGTGTTCATGTTTGCTTACTATGATTGTCAATAGTTTTTTTTAACATGTTAATCTCTATGGTGAAATTATTGTGTCAGTGCAAACATTAGTTTCTTCCATTTTGAGTATGCAAATGCAAAATCAACATTTATCTATTTGGTAAACAGCTCATTGCAATGATGAAGATTGGCATATGCAATCCAATGCATAGGATCATCTTCATCATTGAAGTGAGCTGTTATATTCAAGTACACTGTAGAACTGTAAAATTAATATTGTATTGTTGGTCCTACTTCTTACAGTGGTATTTGTTAAAACCACAGGTAACATTGTGTTCTTAAAAACTATGAAGACAAAGATGGAATAAACTAAAAAAAGTTGAGTCATCAATTTACTTTGCCCGAGATGCAATCACATGATTTTATAAGATGGACCCTGCTGGACTGATGCTATCAAACCGCAATAAAGAGATGAAAATGGTTGTTTTGTGGACTCTTTATTCTGGGTACTTACTGTATATTTTTATTTTTAAAAAAGGTTTGTTAGCTTACTGCCATTTCTGATAGTGGGTGTTATCTACGTGAGGCTGCGGTGTTTCTGCATTTTGTTATACTGAAGCACTCCGACATTACTCAGATGAACTTTGGCTTCATGTTACCAAACTGTACAGGAGTTAGCGAGCTAAACATTCATAACTGTATCTGTTTTTTCCCCCCACTTTGCCTTGACCTTTACCCAGCAACAGTGTCCTGCTTCACCCAGCACACACAGCTGTGAGAGCGTTCAGCTAACGAAACTTCGAGGAAAACTGAAAAAGTGTTTAACAGTTGAGGAGTAGTGGTGCTTCAGTACTTGGTAAGTTAAGGGATATAAAAACGTCTGTGTTAGTTTGGCCTCAGGGTCGCTAATGCTCATCTACTAGGGTTATATTGGTTAACTTGTTTGTATGAAAACCGAATAGAGAACCACCAGGATAATTTAAAACATCACTCCAAACATGTAGTTAGTTCTGTGAATAACAAAGTAAAACCCTTTTAAAATACCTAACCCCTTTGAATATGAAACAGCATAGCTTTAACCCATAATTCAAACTTTCAGAAACAGTCTTTTACACATTCTGGTGATATATAGCCTTAATAATATCTTAAAATTTTCTCATAACTATATATTCTGTGAAATTTATTTATCTTCCTCTTTACTCTTTAAATAGAGCTCTGTTTAATTATCTCGATGATTGGGTCAGAAGGATTGCCTTTTGGAGCTACAGGAGGAGAACGAACAAGGTGTTGGAGGGTGCAGTAGTCCTTGAGAGAAAAAAAGAAAAAAATGTCTTTGAAAGTCAAATCATTGCTAATGCTTAAACATGGATATGATATTGTAATATAAATGAATCAGTAAGAGTCTGATAAGCATCTGGTGTTATACAGCCATTTTACTGACCGATATGAAAAAAATAAAAGCTGTATTTTGCTGTTTCATGTAGATCACAGTTTTAACTTTGACTAGTTTTGAAGGAATAAAGTTTTTTTAAGTAATGTTTTTGTGTTTTAATTGTTGGCGTATTGTTAGGCTAATTTGTTTTTAAAGAAAAACAATCACTTGAACCAACTACATCAATAGGCTACAATGGAAGACAACCTACTTTTGTGAGTAGATGAAGAGGTGAGCAACAGTAAGTCAACCCTAGATACTGTAAATATAATTAATTGAGCCAATACTACTTTAGCTGACATAAATATTTGAATTACAAGGTGAGTCAACTTAAAATTTTGGGAACATGTTGTGTCAACTAAACAGCAATGTGAAATATTTTGTTAACATGGAAATTTTGTTAACAGGAAATTTCTCTAAAAGTTGAGTAAAAAAAAGATGTGCAACTTGCACTGCTACAACCTTTTAAACCTTTTTTTTTTTCCCACAAGGGCCGTTGTTGCAGTACAGTTACTAAAGAACAGTAACTACACTTGGACACAAAAAAAAAGGGTTATGTGGCAAACACCCACTCATGGTCACAATGGTATTGTAAACAGTACATATGGCCACGGATGTTGACTATACGAGTGATGCACGTGCACTAAAGCACTATTCGGACAGGACTAGTTTTACTGGGGGACGTGAGAGAAATTTCTGTTTCACAGAGGTACTTTGTGATTTTAATCCCGTTCGAATCTGCCATGTCTGTCTTTTTCTCACACGACCTCTGTAAAAATTCCAGAGCAAATTACCTACTGTTTTTCAGCAAACTCGGCGGTCCTCTGAGAAATCTAATCCCGCCCGAATGCGAATGTCTGTGTTTGCCGAAAATGTTTTTTTTCGAGACGTGTTTTCTTGTGTGTTTTGGTCAACGTGAACTACCGTACAATCTCTAGCGCGCCGGTATTCAAGTTTCTGCTTCTTACGCTCCAATAGAAATCCTCATTCTCAACACGTGGTCTTGTGCAACGGCCACATGAAAAACACAAACACGCCTACCTCTGTAATAAACACGGAGATATTAGTCCCGTCCGAATCCATACATGAAATGACAGACGTCGGCTGAAAAGAATTCAAACTCAAACGTCCCCCAGTAAAACTAGACCCGTCCGAATAGTGCTTAAGACTGAGAATGGGAGGTGCTTACTCACAATGCCACAGCACACAAGAGAGAAGAATCGTTGGCTTAGTTGTGATTATGTGATGCTTGGCAGACAAAGCGCATGCGTACTACTCGTATTTCAAGACCTCGCTTGTTTGTCTTCCTTCCTACTCTGATGCAACCATCACTCTGGAATACTTGTTAGTCCACAGGACCTTTTTGCATGTCTGTGTTCATGATTTTTTCATTGATTTTCTTTTGCAAAGCTGACGGTTCTGCAATATCCTTCCAGATTCTAATAATGCATTTTATAGTACTTTAGCCAGCTCCAGTAAATTCACCAATGTATTTATTTATTTATTAATTTTATTTTATTTTTGCTTGATGCAGGCAGATATATTATCACTTGCTCATATAAGATCAATATATAACCAATAATATTTTTACCCCAATTATCTATTATTTTAAAACTGCCTATTTTGATTACAGCTTATGGATGTCCTGGATGGATGGTTATTTCCTGAATAAATGTTTTTTTATTGATGTATTTAACAAAATCAAAGGTAAACTCTATGCACTTCTTTGTTTCAGATAGGTAAAGTAAATTTGCTAGTTAAAGTCAATTTAGGATCCTGTTTCTTTTGGGATTTTTTCAATTTTTTTTTTTTTTTTTTGCTTTACACAATTATAGGAAGGCATTCAACCAAAACTATCCAAAAACAGATCTGTCATTGGGGGAAAGCAATACTTTACAACACAGATCACTTTTTTAAAAACATACATACATAAAAGGTTTGTGGGTTTTTCATAAAAAAGAAACAAGAGTATCTGACTGTCTCCAAATGAACTATAGTATGCAGAAATAAGCATAATATTGATATACTGTTACCCAATATTGACATTGTTTATTGACACTGTTTATCCCTTTTTAAATAATAATACTTACCTCTATAATTTTAGTCATTTTGCATATTTACGGGCAGTACGCATGCGCTTTGTCTGCCAAGCATCACACAACCCCTACTAAGCCAATGGTTCTAAGCCAATGGTTCACATGGTTCGTGTGCTGTGGCATTGTGAGTAAGCACCGTCCATGCTCAGTCTTAGTGCGCGTGCGTCACTCGTATAGTCAATATTCGTGGCCATGTGCATTTACAACATCTCTTAGCGTGTGCCTCAGATGTTTGTGCCCCTTACTTCCAGTAAACTGAAATTGTCATACTCTAGCAGACAAAAAATTCTCTACAATTGTGTACTTCACACCTTGTGAAATCTTGGTCCTTGGGCCTAGTGGAGCCCAAGCACCCTCCTATCTATATGGGCACTATTAAGCCCCATGTTAAGCCATCCATTAGGAACTTGGGGGTACTGTTGGACAATGATTTTCAGCTGGATATGCAAATCAATTCTGTAGTCAAAGGGGGCTTTTTCCAGCTGAGGCTGTTGCCCAAGGTAAAAGCATTCCTAAGTAGCAAAGTCCTTGAAATGATCATTCATGCTTTCATTTTGTGTTGAATTGACTTTCCCAATGCCCTCTAGGTTGGTATTAGCCAGGCTTGTCTTGGGCAATTGCAGATGGTCCAAAACGCTGCTGCACGACTCTTTCCAAGGACTCAGAAATTTGAACACATAACTCCAGTCCTTCATTCCTCCTACATTCATAGTCCTGCTGGTTGTGTACAAGGCCAAGAACAACTTGGCTCCATCATATATCTTAAACCTTATACAGCCTTACAATCCAGTACAGGCACTCAGGTACAAGTCTTCTGAACAGCAACTACTCATGGTTGCTAAATCGAGGCGAAAACGATATGGTGAACATTTTTCTGTGGCAGCACTCAGACTGTGGAACAAACTGCCCTTCTCGTTCCTTATTTAAATCTTATCTTAAAACATTCTTTTTTCAGCTTTTAATGTAGATTGATTAATTAATCTTATCAGGTTTGAATTTTAGGCTTTTTATGCAATTCAGTCTTTTACTTCATTTAATTTTTTTAATCTTTTGTTGTTGTAAGTTTATTTATTATGTTTATTTTATATTTGAGTCATTGAAAACCAATGTACAGCACTTTGGACAATTATGTATTTAAGTGTTTTACAAATGAAATTAACATTTTGTATGTGTGTTTGTAACTTTCTGATTTATTTTTTTTTTAATCATTTTTAAGACTTTTTTGTATTTTTAATTCTAAAAAGGTTTCCATTGAGCAGATTTGCAAATTTTGCAGATGTAAAATAAATTTGATATGTCTTTTAGGTTCTTTACTTTTAACAAAACAATTGTCTTAATTTTGCACCATATAAAGCATAATTTATCTATGCAGTTCCATTGTGTAAGGGACCTCCACTAGAGGGCTACCACTACTGTTTTCGTGTCTGTCTGTTTTGTAGTTTTTGTTGATTGACTCATTTTCTCAGAAGGCACCTCGGTCAGGTGATGAGAGTGCTCACCTGAACCGAGGTGGTTCATTAAAGATTCTATAAATAGCAGTCTGTTTTGGGAAACTGGGTCGAGCATTGTTTGTATGAATGTGTGTTTAAATCTAAATATATCACTGTCAAGTGGGCATTCCTTTTTGGTTTTGTTTAAGTTCTTTGAGTTTTATATTTTAGTTGTATTATTTAACCTTTGTTTTCAAGAGGGCTCTATTATTCGTTTTCTTTATATTCTTTGTGCTGATGAATTCATGGTTCTTGTTCAGTCTTTAGTTAGGCTGTGTCTCCTCCTGCACACAAAAAAAAATGCTGGGATGTTTTTACTACCCAAACGCTGGGTTGCCTCTGTTGGGTAATTTTTCTGGGTTATTTACAGAGAATAAGGTACTTTTTGTTTAACCCAGCTTGCTGGGTTGGAGTTGGGTTAGATAGCGACAGCTAACATCACAGACAAGACCGTCCCTCTCCCGAAGGTCACTGGTGTATTCAGTGGCTTTGTCAGCTGCGTGTGTTTTTTGGTCTTCCTCCTCACGCACATAAGAGGAAATGTAAATGTTAAGTATAAGGTCTGTATACACACTTTCACTTATTTATGACTGAATTTGTTCACTGTATGTAACATTTATTACTGTTACCATGTTAACGTTACACTCAAACAAATTGAAGTTGACCTATCATCTCCTCTCAATGTTTAGCTATCTGTATATGCATGTCAGACACACATGCAGAGGACAGAATAGTGAAAAAGCATCATCGCAACGGGTTGTGCACAGCATTTAAAAGAAGAACAGCCATTCACAGTTACTTCAGTCACTACAGTTGAAGCAATGAAAGCACGTACTACCTTTGTCGAGAGGGAGACTGAGGTACTGCTAGAAAAGGCTAAACTGGAGTCTGAACTGTTATCTCTACAGCATAAAAAGGAGGTTGCAGCAATAGCATGAGAGGATGAAATTCTGGAAGCAGCCGCAGCAGAGATAGAGTCAGGAGTAATTGACACAGCAATTGCTGATGCAGTATATCCAGAGGACAAAGCGCACAGAGGACTTTCTGGATCAAGCTTTCTGTTTCAGATGTTGTTCTTCGAACGACCATGTGGCCAAAATCGGTGATGTCAGCATACAGTGTACAGAGTGTGGCAGCAGCAATCATGTTGCTGCTCTCCACCCTGGATCACCTCCATGGACATTAAACGCAGCTAACACAGAGCATGGAAGGGAGAGAGAGTGCAAACCCTTCCATTAACTCTAAATGCACAGAGGTCTGTGAAAGTACCAACAGTTCGCGATCTTGTTCGAAGATCTGTCTCATCAAAGTTCACCCTAATGGAGAGCCAGACAACTCACTGAATGTTTATGCTATACTTGACGATCAAAGTAATCGTTCCCTTGCTAGGTCTGAGTTCTTTGACCTCTTCAATCTCAAGAGCACAGAATTTCCCTACACTCTGTGTACATGCGCTGGAGTCACATAAATGTCTGGGAGACGAGCTAGAAACTTTGTCGCACACTCTTAGGATGGCAGCCTGTCAGTCCTACTCCCTATGCTCATTGAGGGTAACAGCATGCCTGAGGATAGGTCGGAGATAAACACCACCCTCATCTTAAATCTATTGTCCATCTCATCCCTCCTCTTGATCTAAACTCTCAAATATTTCTCCTTCTTGGATGCGACATCCTTCAGGTCCATAAGGTGAGAGAACAACACAGTGGGCCACACAATTCTCCCTATGCTCAAAGATTGGACCTAGGTTGGGTTGTGGTTGGTGAGGTCTGTCTTGGTGCTGCTCACAAGCCCTCAACCGTGAGTGTGTACCGTACCAACATCCTAGAAGATGGACGTCCGTCCTGCTTCAGTTCATGTCCCAATAAGCTTTACCTCAAAGAGAAACTCAACACAACCGAGTGTTAAAACCTCCTCTTTGTTTCCTCAGTTCGCCCAGAGCCTGTTAGCCACCTCAATCTTTGAAAGAATCAAGGATGATGAGAAATTATCCGCTTCAATCGAAGACAGGCAATTCATTCAATTGGACAAAGAAATGTTCATGGATGACACTAATAGTTGGGTAGCGCTCCTCACTTTCCGTTCACCCAGACAGTGCCTTCCAAACAACAGAGAGCAAGCTCTGAGTCGATTCAACTCTCTGTCGCACTCTACACAAGAAATCTGAAATGAGAGAGCATTTCATGGAGTTTACGCAGAAAATCTTTGATAATGAGCATGCTGTAAACCCCGGGGAGGAGTGCTGGTACTTGCCTTCTTTCGGTGTCTATCACCCACGCAAGCCTGATCAAAACCGTGTGGTGTTTGACTCTAGTGCCCAGTTCCAGGGTGTGTCATTGAACGATGTGCTGCTAAAGGGCCCAGATTTAAACAACAGTCTGATAGGCGTCCTTTTTCGGTTTAGGCATGAACCTGTAGAGCAAGTATTTCACAGTTTCATTGTCAGGAAAGATCACAGGAACTTTCTCCGCTTTCTGTGGTTCAAAAACAACGATATATCTGAAGGCATGACAGAGTATCGCATGAAAGTTCATGTTTTTGGCAACAGCCCTTCCCCTGCGGTTGCCATTTATGGTCTCAGGCGTGCAGCCTTGAAGCAGAGTTCGGTACAGAGGTGAGACATTTCATTGAGAGAGACTTTTACGTTGACGATGGACTTAAGTCACTTCCTTCCATCAACGAAGCAATAGGTTTGCTCAAGGCTACCAAAGATATGCTCGCTATCTCTAACTTAAGACTTCATAAAATAGAGTCTAACTGCTCAGCCGTGATGCATGCATTCTCCCCAGCCGATTATGCTAAACACTTAAAACATCTGAATCTAGACACTGGTTCACCCCCTTTGCAGCACAGTCTGGGCGAAATTTGGGATCTCCAGAATGATGCATTCGTCTTCCATGTCAATCCTTGTGAGAAACCATTCATGCGCAGAGGAGTCTTGGCGACTGTAAATAGTTTGTTCGACGCTGTCTGTATGGTTGCGCCAATTACCATCCAAGGTAAACTGCTTCTCCGCAAACTTTCAAACATGCAGTCAGACTGGGATGCTCCTCTTTCCGCTGAAAAGGAAGCAGAATGGAACCTCTGGACAGACTCATTGAAGGACTTGGAGCAACTCAGAATACCCCAAACTTGCACTCCAATGTCCATAGCTGACTCAGCCAGAAAGGAGATTCATGTCTTTGCGGACGCATCCATTCAGAACATATCCGCAGTCGCGTACTTGAAATTAACAGATTGTGACGGAACATATCATGTCGGGTTCATTATGGGAAAGGTCAAACTAGCTCCACAGATGGTGCATACCATTCCCAGACTTGAACTGTGTGCAGCTGCTGTCCTTGCAGTCGAAATAGCAGAACAAATTGTTCAGGGACTGGACATAGAACCTGATACCCTACTGTTCTACATGGACAGCAAAGTTGTTCTGGGGTATATCTGCAATGATACCCGACGATTTTACGTTTACGTCAGTAACAGAGTGCAAAGAATCACATAATTCAATCTTACAAAGCAGTGGCGGTACATTCCTACCTTGCAAAACCCTGCTGATGTTGCTACTAGACCAGAAACTGCGTCCCGCCTGATTGAAACAAATTGGCTTACCGGTCGTTCATTTCTGCAACATCCAGAATCCATCCTTGCTGAAGAAGCTCCCTACAATCTTATTGATGCAGATACAGACGTAGAAGTACGAGCACATGCCATTACCTATTTAAACTCTGAATCTGACCTTGGTTCTCACCGCTTCAAAAGGTTTTCATCCTGGATGTCCAAGCCTCATTTAAATTAAGAATTTTATTAACAAATATTGTAAGTAAACAACTGTAGCACAAGTTTAGAAAAGAATATTTAGACTCTAAATAGATGCCAAATAGTTTTTTAAGGTGTGCCAGCTGGCACTATTCTGATATTGCTCTTTGTCAGGGTAAATCGTTCAGTGACAACCCTGTAAAATTCCATGTACTGTAAATAGGTAGTCTGAGAATTTATTTACCATAAGCTTTGTTGTATTATTTTTACTCAACCTATGATTTCACCTATGCTATTTTACAAATGGAATATTTTTTATGTTACACTCTTAAAACTGCTGGGTTAAATTGAAACCAAGCACTCTTAAAAGTGCTGGGTTATTTTATCTATGTATTATTATTTAGTAGATTGCCTGTTAGAAATACCCAACGTAAAATTAATCAGCTGTTTTATCTATTGCAGAGATAGTTACTTATACAGTAATACTGAATGGAGAAAGCGCAGTCAAAGAAGAATCATCATTGAGAAGAAAATGAGGAAAAAATACATATCACTATTTAAAGTTTGAGCTCTGTCGCTTGTTGTCAATGGGCGCATAGGGTTAGGGTTAGACAGAGAACGCATTTTTGGCTTCAGTAGACACACAATACGTCAGATTGAAACACGACTGCCCCCTAAAGGTAATGAACGGCATTTTCACAGCTTCCCGTGAGCTGCAGCGGAAGCGCGCGAGATCCCTTTTCAAGAAACGTGCATTCTTAATGGCCAGATCTGTATGTCTTAAATTGCCCTGTGAATGTATATTCACTTGTTGAGAAATAAGATTGGTATTACATTTAATACCAGATGGGGAGTCTTTCACTACCTTTTTCTCCCCCTTTCACCTTTTTCTGCTGTTTCACACAGGTTTAATTAGAACTTAGTTTGACAAAACTTTATTTCTTGTGCGTGCTAACAAAAGGACTTATAAAGCAGGCAACCATTTTGCAGCAGAGAGCTCGCATGCTACTCTCATCTTCTGTCAGTCGTTTAAAACCCTCAATGAAGCTTTGCTTGTAAGTCATAATTTGTATTCTTTGTTTATATACCTTGTGTTTGCATCTTGTTTAGACATATTTCGGAGACACTCTAGCGTTTTCACATGTACAGTATTGTGTTCTCAGAGATCGCTATAACTAGCATTGATGTGTTTCACGGATGTTAATGTAAAAATTTTATAATGAATCATTGTATTTTGTTTACCTGTAAGTAAGCTTATTTTTTGTATTGATTGCAGTTTCACAAAAATAAGACCTAAAGAACAAAGTCAAGTAAAGAGAATACTTACCTGATCTTACCTGAGTGGTCATTGAAAATAACCCATCATCTCCTCTCAATGTTTAGCTATCTGTATATGCATGTCAGATACACATGCAAAGGACAGAATACAAACCAAAGAACCCCACCTGTGTATGAAAGAAACTGCAAAAATATCTGAGCTGCTTGCAGGGTGTATGAAGATGGTGAAGTGATGAATGAAAGCTAAACTGTTAACTGTAGTATTAGCATTTAGCTAGGTTGCTAGCGTTAGCAACCACATATAAAAAGCTGAGGTGTTACAAAACACTTATCTTCTAACAAATGTGCATACTAGCCAACCCGCTCGATTTTTCCATAAACTTTTACTTTCTTTAATTTCTTTGTTTCTAAGGTTGGAACGAACACTGTGGAATATCTCCAGCAGGCTGAAGTGTCGAGGCTGTACCCCTACATCTTGATGTTGGGAGATAATGACCAGCACTGCTCTCAGGCATTATTGCTTCTGAGTAATGTATCGTAATGATGTTGTTGTTGAACTTGTATTGTATTATCTGATCATGTGCTTTTGAAAAATAAATATGAATATTTTTCTATGATTTGTACAATTAATTGGGTGTTTATTGCATATATGTATGGTTTGCAAAACTCAGAGGTGTTATGAGACCACTATATCAAAGTAATTTAACTGTTTAAACTGTTTTACCCATAGACATGTAAAACATAAAAATAATAATAGCCTATCTGTGAGGTAGAATTAACCCTGCATTACAGTTAAATATGACCTAGAATTTGGATTGAATATTTTACACATCTTGCAGAGTTAAATAAATAACCCATTTTGCTGGGTTAAATCAATCCAACTAACCACTATCCCGTGCAGTCTCTAGTCCTGTCTCTAGTCCTGTCTAGTCCTCTGCATGTATGCCTGCCCTATTCGCCCACTGCAACTGTAACAGCCAGACTTTGACACATTGGCTCAGTTGTGATCACGTAACGCTCTCTCTCAAAACAAGAGTGCATGCGCGTAAACCAAGACTTGCTCATTTTTCAAGTCAAAATTAATAAAAAATCTTTGCCCGTCTTGCAGAACACTCATGAACAGTGTTACTTGCAATCCGAGGTTCCACTGTACATAGTTAACTTTGCATTTTTCCATAAACATAAGAAAACAAGTGACAAGTCAAATTTAGTTTTACTTAAAAGTCTTCAAAAGCTTGATTTCTAGGAACTGTGCCTTGGATGACAACCTCTGTCCCTTTAGATTTAGAATTATCTTCTGCAAGATTTCAAAAGTACATTTGAGCTCTGGTGGGTAGCTCAGGTTCAAACTTTATATCAGTCCAAATAACAGAGCACAAGCCTCTGCAATGCTACTTAGGTCACCAAGGACTTCCACACCTTCAATTAGGACACCAAGGTCTTGTGGGTCTCTTCAGGCAGCGCTCTCTCATTCAGTATGACATACACTTCCATCACAGTTTGCACCATGGTACTTCAACTCAATGTCTGAATCCTGTCGGACGAAATACTTGAAATATCACAAACAAAAATTACCTCAAATATTTATTACAAGAATTTATTACAAGATGTAGCAAGTTGTCCATACTTTATTAAAATTTAAGCCACAGGGTTAGGAACACAAAAAGATCTGGCAAATTCTCCAGTAACAGCTTGAGTGGTCTGGAGATTATGACTTTTGAAAATGTCTGTAAGAGTACACTTTGTGAGTGGCGCAGAAGCAGAGCTTAACCAAAAATGCAGTTCGTCCAACAATTCGTCTAACACTCTATTTTCTGCTCCATTAATTTGGGCAAATTGACAACAGCAAGATCACTCTCTGACACTGACTCAGTACCAGCTTCAGGATATGTGACATTAGACCAACCAGCACTTACATATTCAGAGCTATGTGCTGAGCCTGCAAACACAGTTAAACCTGCTTTAAAATCTTTTTGTGGTGGTAATTTATGAGTTTTTGTGTGAATAAAATGGACGTAAAATGTTTGTCTTGAAAGAGCCTCATTATTTTTCAAATGTGTTCCAATGTAAAGAAAAAAAAATCAATGGAAAGTTCAGAATGCTCACATAACTCGCATCGAAACGTATATGAACGTGTTGCTGTCTGTGTAGAATGTAAGAGGTGAATAAGATAAGTTTATTAATCCCGAAGGAAACTGTTTCTCAGTGGCTGCATATTCAAAGGATACCAATACAATAAGATAAGAAGAAAATTTGAAAATAAAGTAAAAAACAAAATACAATGTACTATAATTTCCAAAAAGAGATATAAATAGAATAAAAATAAAAATATATTTAAAAAAATGTAAGTGGGTTTAAATCCTGCAGATTGTCTTAAATGTGCACAGACAATTTAAATATACACAACCAAATGATTGCCACTTCCAAAACACTGGTGTAGTTTATAACGGTACAAAACTAATTTGTACCTTGTTGTAAGTTGTAAACTCTCCTTTGCAACACACTGCCTGCACTGCCACCTACTGCACACCTTATTGAAAAAAAAAAAAAGAAAAGGAAAAGTTCAGTAATCAAAGATAGTTAGTTATACACTACTGTATGTGAGTGTTAAGAAAAACTACTTACCATGTAAATAAAGATGAGGTTCACACCAGAAGAGCATGGGGACAGCTTTATATTGTGATGTATTTCTTTATTTTGTACAAAGACAAGGGACATTTTCACTCTGGAAAACAATAAATGTATAAAAATAACCCTGCAAAACTGGAACTAATTTACCCTAATGTTAAGAAAACAGAAAAGCACACAGGCAGTATTCTCCTGATTTCCATGACAGGCCAAAGTTAGTTAATTTAGCCAATAACAAATGTCCCTCTGTTGGCACACAGTGGAAAATCTCAAGCAAAATCTCAAGAAAAGAAGGAATGAAAATTTCTTAACATTAGCTAGAATGAAAAGAATGATGAGAAGTGCAAACTGATTCAACATTAACTTCTGGTGTTTCGTATATAATCGATAGGTCAAGTTACGTGATGTACCCTGGGTATATTGTTTAACTATGATATAAAACTTGCTAGCTAACGTTACATTAACTTACAAACAGAAAAAAGATGCATGTCCGAGTCTCCATTCACTTAGTTAACAGTTCGGCGTACTGTAGCTAGCAAAGGATTAGGAATCCAGGAATACAACAAGTACTTACCCTCCGTATCAAGGATGCAAAACAATTAGATGCAGCAGTTCAAACTGCTCACAAAAATCCACTTCAAGACGTCTGAACCCGAATGTTCCTGAACTTTGTATTTTCTGTTTAACGCTATGTTGGGGTGTTTCTGTAAATACATTGTTGGGTTGGTTCATGCTGGCTCAAAAGAGATATAGTGGGTCATTTACAAATGAACACCTGGTTGGGTTATTTTGACCCAGCAACTGGTTTATTCTTTATTCTCTGGTTTCTCAAATGGCAGCCTGCAAAATATTTGCAAAATATTACTGTTACTGTGTCACCATGTGTAGTTTTTAGAGTTGTTTAAACAAGAATGTATGTGTGTACAGCTCAAAACATCCACCGTTTATTGAATATAGCGTCTATTTAAAAACGTTTTCGGGAATTTGAGCTACAAGCAATACCCAGGCACTCTGCGCTATGTAGCCAGGCAACGCAGCCTCACCTCAGAAAGAACTTTGGTTGTGATGTCTTTGCAGTGGTTAAAAGAGCGAATTTATTTCATTTTGTGTATTTCTAACAGGCAATCTTTGGTATAATACGGTTATGGTATAACATATTGTGGCTGTGTGACGCATCCTATACTCTGCAATCCATTTGCAATATAAGCAGTGTGGTATAGACAATGAGTGAGTGAGTGTCTGAAAATATTCCTTACTAAAGTTGTGTGCATTTTATAGTTGTCAGAAGAAGTAATTTGGATGTGTTTAATGACTGTCTTAATATGTCTTTTGTTTCTGCCTGATCCAAGATCATTCTAGAAAAATAAAAAAACACCTTGTAGGGTTATTTTGTTCATTCTGTGCCGAACATTCTTGATTCTTCATCCCTGACTGAATCAAGCTAAGCTCGGAGCACTCATTATTTCATGGTAAGTTAATGTGATTTTTTTTCATTTTATTTTAGTAAGTTGTGGTAAGAGCAAACATATTTTATTGTTCAAATTAAATTCTTTGATTTCGGGGTGTGGGGGTTAATATTTTTTTTCTCATTCGACTGGGTTATGAGAAAAATTAGTCATCGTTAGGTTGTAGTTAAAAATGAGCTATATCTTCATCCTGAAATATTCAGTATTAGTTATAAATTCATTACTTAAATATCATTTGGGTTTGTTTGAAATCTGAAAGGGGGCAATGTTTTTGCAATGTATTTTAGCTCCTCACACGCAATATCTGGCCTGAAATTAGTCTCAATAGTGAGTCACGTGTAGAAAGTATTAGTTGTTTGGGAATATTTGTCAGGAAAAGTGACAGATGTCTGTAGAAAAAAAAATCTGTAGACCTTGATAGTTGGAGTACATGCATCGGTGAAGAAAAGGTGAAAATGATTTCATTTGAAGCCCTTAGAACTTATTTAATGATTTGCTAAGCATCAAGTCAAGTGACCATGTCAAGTCAAGTGACCATGGAAGGCCAAATGATCTTTTCTGGTACAGTACAAAAGTAAACATTTATTCAAGCTTAAAACGTTATATTAAAAGAGAGTCTCTATTGACTTCTCTATTGACTGCATATTATTTGTTTTTGCCAAACACAACACTTACTAGAATAAATTTTGAGAGTATTGTGTTTTCATTTTAATCGTAGGGGACAGAGTTGTCCCGACGTGATGCCAGCCGGTCACATCTTTTTGAACGACTCATTGACGCACCATTGGCATAACACACTCGGAGGACAGTGCTATCCGTTCCCTCCGTGTGCGTGAGCTCACAGACGCTTATGATTGGCAGTAGAGCCATGACTGATGTGAGAGTGAGGAGTGGCTCCCATCCCAGCTCTAAGAGAGTTCGGCCAATCAGCTCTCTACAGGCCCCCAGCAGTGGGAAGATACAGCATCACCCGGGCAATCTCTGGATGATAGGGTGAGCACTTTACCACTGTGCCATTCGAAAGCCTGCCACTTTAGATTTTTGAGCAAAATAATTTACTTAATTAATGGACTTTTTCTTCGTTAAATACGAATATTTAAGAAGTTTTTACAAACATGTTTTAGAAAAACTTTACTGGTGTGCATCTTGAGACAAAACTATGACACTGTTTTAAATAAATAAATAAATAAATAAATAAATATATGCACTTGTAAGAACTTGTAATAGTTTTGTGAAATTTATTTCAGTGACTGACTTTGTTGCTGGCACTCATGAACAGCTATGTGCTGTTCTGTGCTGAATTTTAGGGTGACCACAAGTGCATCTTTGCACTACCTCTTGGTTCCTATATGTGCAGAAATGGAGAAGGCACAAATCACTTGGAGGCAAGCAAACACAGGAAAACAAAGATGCTAATGATTACTGGGATTAGTTGGAACCAGAAATCATGACCGAGCTAATAGCTCTGTTTTAAGCTCAGCTCAGACCTACAATACAGTTAGTTTTTCTGTCCAACAGACAGCAAGTTTCATTTCAGACATTGTCAGTTCAATCAGTATCTTGAAGTCAATGGGATTACCTTCAACACACCACATTTTAAGTGTGAAATTTGATTTTCAGTTGCTCAGTTGTGTGGGGACAATCTTGGACTAAATGCACTTCTTGGATTTACTGAATGCTTCTCATGTAATTACTTCTGTCGCATATGCAAGGCACACAAAAGCACTACGGACAAGAAAAGATGTTACACTGATAAGAAATGAAGCTAACCATGCTGAAGATGTTCATAATGCCAACTTGTCAGAGACAGATGTTAGGAGAGAAAGTATCTTGAATAATTTGTCCTATTTTAATGTGACACACAACAAAGTTAAAGACATGCTGGAAGGGGTGGGACCACATGAATTGGAGTTAATACCCGGATCACTGATCAAGCACAAACACCTCACCCTTGAGAAACGTAACTTCGGAATACAAGTTTTGATTATGGCTTTCTTGATCTTAAGAACAAGCCATCTGTAATCAGGAAGCATGAACTTTAAAGTCTTGAAGGGGCAATGCATCAGTCTGCAGTCGAAACATGGTGTCTCCTCAGGTTGTTGCCATGCATGATTGAGGACCTCATACCTGAAGAAAACAAGCACTGGGAGCCCATGCTTCTCCTTCGAATACTTGGAATTAATTTTCTCTCCATCTCTTACACCAGAAGCTGCAGTTTACCTTGCTGTCATCATTGATGAGCATCACACTTTGTTTCTTGAGCTTTACTTCAGTTAACATCTTTGTTCAAAGCACCATATTATGGTGCACTATCCAAATGCAGTTTTGAAGTTGGCACCCCTGATTCAGTTCTGGTCTATGCGATTTGAGACTAAGCATGGCTTTTTTAAACACATCAGTTACATCACCTGTAATGGTCTTGTTGATTTACAGAGTGGTCTTGAAGATGTCCCACCTCTTAAAGAAGCTTATATACAATATACAAGTCTGGCATAGCAGTTGCCATGCTACAATGCTTATGGTGAGCCCCAATTTGGTCTTGTGAAAAATATTGTTGTCATGGATCGCTCAATCAAGCTTGTTGTCCCAAAGAGGGATACAATTGAGAGGCATTTCTCTGCCTATGGTGTAATAGCAACTAATGTGTTTGCTGTTGATCTTAGTTCTCTTTTAGACCATCACCCTCTGCATGCAGTGAAGTTCTATGACAATTGCTTATATGTTTCACTTAGATGCAGAATCGTTAAAGATTTGTGTTTGATTAAGAAATATATTCAAGTTGGCAGCTACTGAATGTTCATTAACCAGCTTTCAGACTTCCATTATTTTGTACAACATATGACAACAGTTTAGGAATTTTGTAAATATTCTGTTTAGCATTAATTTAAATAAATAGTTCTTTCATTTTATCTTACACACCCTCCTTCAGAAGCCACTGTTGGTACTTTCATGATTTCCTTAAACTGTTATGTTTCTTAGAGGGAATGATTGAACAAAATTTGTATTTTTTTACTTGTTACATTGCTGTGTATGTTTTTTATATGTTCTCTTTCCAGTTATCTGTACATGTACTCTTCATAGGCCTAGTAAAAGAACCATTTTATTGGCTCACCATGGGGAATCCCGATAAGATCATTAATGCACTTGCCATTGTTGGTTTACTAGTGGATGTTTTTTTCTGACCTTGTGTATAATTCTGATTTACTGGTTTACTAGTGGATGTTTCTTTCTGAGCTTGTGTATAATTCTGATTCTGTATTGTATTTCAGGAAAAAAAATCAAATAATTAAAATGTATACACTCCATTTATTTAATATTAATTTCATTATTATTATTATTATTGTAATTGAAGATGTGTTGTGTAGTCATTCCACCCTAGTAAACGAACTATTAAAAACACTGAAGCCCAGCATTGCCATAGCATTCATGTCTAACATTGTATATAAATATCTGGACTGTTACTCTCTAGTTTGCCAGTCGCATCAACCAACCAGTAGCAAGTAACAGTTCAGTAGAATCCATAGAGATGACCCCGACCCTAACAGATCCTCTCACCATGGAACTTTTTCCAACATTTGTAAGTATTGTTTTTATTTATATCTGTATTAGATATTAACCTAACTACTGTATTTTAGATATTAACCCAAATTCTGTATTTTCAAAGATATTTGAAAAGACAGTGGAACCCTGGATTGTGAGTACCTTGGTCTGTGAGTGTTACGCACAACAAGCAAAAATCCTAAATACATTTTAACTTGGTAAACGAGCGAGGTCTGGAAATACGAACAGTATTGTGGGTAATAGTCACCTATGCTCGGTCTCAGTGCGCATTGCTCACTCGTATAGTAAACATCCGTGTGCACGTGTACTGTTTACTATAACACCTACCTCATGTGTGCATTTAAAACTTTATTTTGTGTTGTATTTGTGTGAGTGCGCGCGCTTGTGTGAGTGAGACTCTTTGTCGATAACGCCTCTCTCAGGATCACGTGGGGTGTGTGTGTGAGTGAGAAAGTCTTTTCAAAGGTAAAGTGCAGGACAAATTTGTTTTTTTACTGTATTTTTACTTTATATTTTATAATAATTATTTGTATGTAAATATTTTGGGGCTGCAGAACGAATCATCTGGATTTTTTATTATTTCTTATGGGGGAAATTCACTTTGATATACGAGTGCATACTTTAATATACAAGCACGTCAGGAACGAATTATGCTCGCAATCCAAGGTTTAACTGTACTACAAAATACAAACTGTTTTTGCAGAGACTAAAGGTTATGCTGCACTTTTAGATTGTTATTCTGTGTTTTATAGGCAATTTCGTCAGATTTTGGAAAGCACCCCTGAGGGTGAAATCCATATTAAACAGATATATTGTGTATATTGTTTATATTGATATATTCTAAAACGTTATGAGACTTTATAGAGCACAAGTAGTTAAAAGGTTAAAAGGAGATCATTGTGTATTTTGGATATACACATTCAGTATTGTTTTCCAATGTAAAAATAAATACAAATCAGGAATGACCGTGGAGTTAAAAGATGTGTCCAAACATTTTCTCACTGCCAGCCAAATTAGGCCTACAGTACAATAAGAGTTTAATAAAGACAGAATTTCTTGCAATTTCCCCAACACATGCTCTAAGCCTGCAAATACTTACTCATGTATTCAAAAAAATTTTTTTTTTCAAATTTAGAAAACCCTGCTGTTTGTTCTTCCCAAAACTGGTCTTATGGTTTTATCTTCAGGTATTGTGTAACTGCGTGTCACAGGTAGCCTAATCACCTCACTTATTACACATCTGGTCCCTTTTAAGTGTGTTGGGGAAATGTGCAACAAATGCAACACTAGGCATCAATGTCAATTCAACAAAAACTCAATTTGCCCATATTTTATTTCAGTTTCATCCCGGTAGGCAACTGAATAATTGTTCCTTCGACCGCCCTTTCGATAAAACATGGAAGTGAGGCGATACTGCCTACTCCTGCTTGAGTATATGCCTTGACTATGTCATTGAGTATCTGGTGATCAGTAAACGTTTCAAGAGCATTGAGATGCTTTGTCCCTAGCTTCAATAAATTTGATGGATTAAGAAATCTTCCCTTAGGCATTAGACATTCCTGACCAAAGCTGTGGTCATTTGTCAATCTAGCAAAGAATTCAGCAACAACACTACCTATTTGCACTTACTGGGCAATAATAGGAAGGGACTGCACAAGCCATACATCAATAACCAGCTGCATGGCTATATTTTGTGTTCCATGTATGAGTCGCAGCAAGTACCCATTTTTATCTTCAAAATGAAAGCAGGAATGGGTCCAAAGGGGACCAAGTGCCCTGACATCTTCTGCTAAAGGACCAGATTGTGTTCATTTGCAGTCTGGTAATACTCACCATAAAGATTCCTCAACTGTGAGCAACTTCTCTGCATGATCAATCTTTTCAACCGATATACGTAGATTCCATTAATAGCATGAATATGGCTTCACTTAGGACGAGAAAATTATTGTAATAAATCGCTCCTAAAATTCCACGTAAAACAATGGGCCCAAAAACTATAAGGAGAGCCGGGTATTCTGAGGCTTTAAGTACATTTTGTAGAGGTTATGGAGCGAGGGTAGTGCATCAAGGATGGAGGCTGGATATCATTCAGTTGTCTGTTAATTTCTTTGGGTTCTTTTCACATTATAAATGGCTGGCGTGAGAACTCTGGAAAACCACAGAAACATAAGAGTATGCATCACACCAAGAAGGACTGAATGCATGTAGTCTATTCTAGTTCCCTCGATCAAGTAATAACTTTTCAGTTTACTGAGCCAACAGGGCCCTTTTACTCCTAGCACAGTGTTTTTAGTCATATGTGTCTTCCTCGCATCATCCACAAACTTGTCATGTGTTCGTGTGTAGGACCTTTTGGATCCCGGTCTTTAAATGGATAGGCATGTACGTGCCCTTTCTCTAGAAATGTCAACATATGAGGTTTTGTAGCACCATACTCAAGTCCTGCAAATAACATGTTTTCCCTTTTTGTGCTTGCGCTCACTGAAGCACAACTAATTTATAATACAATAAAAAGGCCAGACAGAAAATCTGGATGACTTGAGGATACTGTAAGTATGCGTTCACTATTCCAAGTAAGTGATATATTTCTATGATCTCTAGATCTCTGGTATGCAGTCTGATCTTCATCTGCACAGTCAGAGCCTGATGCAACAACTTTTCTTGGCACAGAGATAAAAAAAAGTTTTTAAAAAGTTTTAAAAATATAAGAATATTAAATGTTTTATACAATAAATTTATTCAACAGAGCTTACTATTTAATCATACTATAGCTCAGGAATTTTAAGTACACATTTTTATTGTTTTGAAATTAAACTGATGTAGTTTAAACATCTAGAATCATCTGCTATTGTTCAATAATGGTGAATATTCTGGTAAATCTGTTTGGCATAAACCAGCAGTGCTTCCCACACCTATGCTATATGAGGGCAGTATTTGCCATCACCAAATTGGTTTCCTGACAATCGCACATCTGCACAGAAACATTCACACATTTCTGTGTGAACAGGCTGTGAAAAAAGGGGTACATAGTGTTCTCTGAAGACACAAAGACAAGGACGTCTTTAAAGAGTAGTCACTGTCAACACTGTCGATTATGGATAACCAACTCTTCAAATAAAGTTATCCTCAGCAAATGTGCGAATAGCCTCACTCACTCACCTTCTATACCGCTTTATCCTGTATTCAGTGTCCCGGGGGGGGCAGCGTAGGGCAAGAGGAAGGATAAACTCTGGACAGGGTGCCAATCCATCGCCGGACACTCACACACTACGTCCAATTTGGGACCACCAATTTTTGAACTGTGGGAGGAAACCGGAGTACCCGGAGGAAACCCACCAAGCACGGTGGAACATGCAAACTCCATGCAGAGATGGGACTCGAGCCTGGCCGGGAATCAAACCTGGACCCTGTAGATGCAAGGCGACAGTGCTAACCACTACACCACTGTGCCGCCTATCTAGTAAAAAGAGCTAAGCTAACCTTAAATTGTCAGGGTTGATCACCTAGCTGTTGTTCAATTTCTGCTTGTGCAAAGAGAGTCAATTAATTAACTCTAATGCTCTGTATTTTCTCCCTTACTTCAGATGTCGCTTGAAGACAGTCTGGACCAGAGTTATTAGCTTAAATGAACTTAAACTTTATTACTCATTATTGTTATAGAAACTACATTCAGAAAGCCCCACCCCTTGCATCAGCTACAGTAATACCACATGTAGAATCTAATTCTGTGGAAAACACTGGTCAGTGTGCAAAATTTGCTGCTTATCTCACTTATTTATCCATCTTGTAAATAACTCATTGTACGTATATGTATATTATATACATGTATATTTAAATGCACTATATTAAGTGTATTAATATATACAATATATATACTCTATAATCTGTACTTACCTCCCATCTCGTATCTACTGTAGTCCAGAGTAAAAAGGTAGGCTTTTATTTTCATTAGTCGAGGAAAAGGCTGTCTCCTTTCCTAGGTAGTACTAACAAAAGAAGGATAATATCATTATTATTAAGACTTACATGTAAAATTGTAGCACTTACTGATAAAACTTGAACTACTGGTAAATACAGTAACTCAAATGCCAGAAGCTAAAAACTCACACATACTGTATCTTGGTCATGGTCAGAGTGCTCAGCCACACAATCTTCAGCCTTCTAAAAGAGGAGAAAAGAAGCATTCCTATTAAAATTATTGCTTTTAACGTTATAAAACACAAACTTCCAGTACCTATCAAAAAATAAACATGAGAGATGGATTAACGTTAACTACATTTACCAGTGTTGCAGTCCTTCTGGGTCTTTTGTCGCTGTCTTTAGCTTGACACCGGCTTTCTTCTGTAACGAGGAGCTTTTTCCATTAGTTTTTTTTTTTTATTATTATTATTATTTTTTACCAACGTTAGCGTTAGCATGCTTTGTTAATGAGAACTTTTTTTCCCCACAAGGTCAAAAAAGCGTGACGTTTGCAAGCGCTTCCATTAGAGATGAGCTAATCCGGATTCATCCGGATTAAATAACCCGGACCTTTATATGACTCACGAATCACAAATCCTTCTCTTCATTTACTCGGATCAGTTGAGTCCTAAATTTATCTTGTTGATAACAACAACATACATAAATTCAAACTGATAATTACACAATTCAGTTGTTTTAAGTAGTTGTTAGGTAGTAACTGTAGGAACAAGTAGCTGACTGAGTTGTTTGGCTGACTCGGCGTGTGTTCATGAGTCCAGGATTCGGTGGATTCTGAGGATTCGTTGAGCGCACTCTAGTGGAGAGACCTGGTAAAAACAGGCAGAACCCTTATGATACTGTATAACTGCAGCTGTTTTACTTTTACAATATTGTGTAATTAGACGCAGTGCACCATAATCTGATTTTATTAACACCAAACACATTCATTTGTTTCATGTTGGTGTGTGCATGAGAACTCAAGGCATTACCACCCAGACATTTTTTAACTATGTAAAACTTTTGAAAAATAACTACACCAGATAGTCTATCCGTTTTTAACCCATAAAAATAAAAATATCAGATACCGCTGATATATTTATAATTATTTTATTCATTCGTTATATTTGTTGTTGTCTAAACTTATTCCTATGTGCATTTGTCATTAAAATAAAGATTTGACATTAATTTTTTATTCACTGTTATTTACATTTCATGGTCAGAAAAAAAAGACTAAAATACGGTATGTGTCCTTGTTGATGTATCTAAACCGGGGGATTTCAGGATCTGTCAGACTCGTACCATGGATCTAATTGACGTTGCTGCCAGCAAAGTCTCAAAAATACACACACAATCTCAGGGCGATTCATACAGGAAAACGAATTTGCATATTCACAGTCCATGATACACTCGTGAATTTTAAACATTAATTTTTTTTTTTACACTTTTGTACATCTGTGAATTTTGTTTTGTGCACCACCACTCCTGAGTCTGCCGATTCTTCCTGCAGGTTTTTTGCAGTCAACTGGGAGTTTTGGTTTGTCTTTCTGACCGACATACAAGCAGTTCTCTCCAAGATTTTTCTTGGTCTTCCAGATCTCATCTTGGCCTCCACAGTTCCCCTGAACTGCCATTTCTTAAGAACATTTCTCACTGTGGAAACTGCAAGATGACAACGCTTTGCTATCTACTTGTAGCCTTCTCCTGCATTGTGGGCATCAATAACATTCATTTTCAGAGTCTAACTCAGCTGCTTAGAGGAACCCATGGTTGTTGAGTGTCTGTGCACAAGGTTTGAAGAGTCAAAATATGTGTAAAGCTTTGAAATTGGCATTTACTAATGACAGCTGTTGCCGTGCATCAGATCTAACGGGCTGATTAAGGTCTGAAACCTTGTAAAAAGAATCTGGACTCTGGAACTCTTAGAGTGCCCAAACTTTTGCATTTTGCCATAATAATGTTTTTATTTTTGCTCAGTCTATGGCATAAGAAGTAACTATGCATCAGTGTTTGTTGAAAATATTGTGCATTTTTTCCATTTCCAAACAGGACTGTGTTAACATCTTTTCAATAAAAAAAAAAAAAAAATCACCAAGATCTGTTATTTATCAAGGGGTTCCTAAACTTTTGCATAAGACTATATATATAATTTACCTAGTTATATATAATGCCAAGGAACTAGGTAAATTGAGTGCAATAAACAAACAAACAAAAAAAAATTCCTGTATATTTTTCTAAATAGAGAAGTGTCACAAATGTCAACCTTAAAAATCACAGCAAACAACAAAGCAATAAAATAATTTTTATAAAGCCCATGTCAAGATTTTCTTATAACCATGATCATTACAAGGTTTAAACTAAGAGGAATGCACAAATATTTAAAACACATTAATACAGACAACCTGGAGCAGATGAGCACCCAGACAAATCATCCTCCTACTCAATGAGTATTACTGGGAGAAGATCTTTGTACTTCCTTTTGTAAGTGACGGCACATTGATACATTGCCATTTATTTGAGGACAGTTTCATTTAATTTTTGCATAAAAAAGTGTAAGTGTGTGTATGTGAGAGACAGAGAGAGAGAGAGAGACAGAGAGAGAGAGAGAGAGAGACGTAAAGAGAGCAAAGAATAAACAGCTATGGATTAGGAGCTAACGTTTCACCAGAGAGAGAAAGGATGAAAATACGAATCAATTCAGTTTTATGGAGGGCCTGGAGCCTATCCCAACAGACCCGGCACACACATATACTCACACACACTATGGGCAATTTGGCAACGGCACATAGCCTAATCTGCATGTCTGTGGACTGTGGAAGGAAACCAGAGTACTCGGAGGAAACCAACCAAGCACAGGGCGAACAAGCAAACTCTACAACACCGCCCAATATTGTTTTGAATGTAGTGTACTCTTGCTAGAATTTAAATGTTATGCAAAAAACAAGGAAAAGCAAAGTAATACTCTTGGGAGTGCTGACAAATCAAACCAGTGGACTGGTTTGTAAAATATATAACATTCTATTAACACATATACACATATAACACTTTGATAAAAAATGTATAAAATTGCTGAAGAGAAAATTAAATAGCCACACAATACTTTGCATAACTTTATTTACTGATTAATTCATATTAATACATCATTTAGAGGCATTAGATTATTATTTAGCAGAAACAAAATAAACAAATAAGGAATTAGTCCAGGGCCTTAAAAGCTATATAATTTTACCAAATTAAATCTGAGATTTTAAAATTTGAATAGTTATTATTAAATTATTTTAAAAATGTAATAAAAAATAATAAAAATATCTCAGAGGAAATCCATGTTGGTCTTTGGTACTAAACACTAGAGACATTATTACAATTATTACCCAAAAAAACCCTAAAATGTAATCAGCTTAAATCACAATAAACTGATAATGTGAAAAATAGCAAATCATGCAAATCAAATCACACTACAGATATATGTATGAAATGTAGCTGTAAATACTTTGCTCTCTGTCTTTACAGCAACATTTTTAAATCTGTTGAGGTGTTAGCCTTCATGCTGGCATTCACAGCTGGTGATGTGTTTGTAGGTGTACTGTGACCGTTTGCCTTCATGGCAGACCAGAGGAATCTGTTTAATTACAAAGCCTTTTATTCGGCAACAGGCTGATTTCTGCTCCAACTGCAGAGATGTCTTAGAGCTCACCCACCTACAAACAGTACACAAACATTATACAACAAAAAATACAACCACGTTCTTTTACTCTATGTTACACAACTTTCTGGTAGTTTCTACAATGTACAGTATGTGCTGTAACCAGGAAAAAAAACATGTCAGATGTCATTCTTGCAAAATGCTAACAACGATGTCAAATCATTTTTGCCAAAAAGACGTGTGGTTTCTGTGTGCTACAAAACGTATAGAGGGATAGACAACATAAGTATGTTCTTTAGATGGTGTAAAAAGGTTACTTTTCAACCTCGCCTGCAAAAATCACATTAGCTTGGGAGTCTGCCTGAAGATAAAACTCAACAATCTTGCTTGCTTAGCTATCAAAATTGTGGACGTCACAAATCGGTTCATTTGTTAAATAGTGAAATGACACTTAAGATTTTCAATAAGAAATAGTAGGAAAAAAATAGGAAAATTAATGTTTTATCAAAGTACCACATTTGTAAAATAAAGTTGGATATTTCATAGTGCCACAGCTTTACCTGAATAACTGCATTAAAAAAGTGGGAAATAAGGGCTTGGGATGGGATAATAATACACTTTTTTTTTTCTATCATGAATGCATGAATGCATTAAGGTTTGTAATCAGAACGTCTTATTTCTACAGGACTATCACTTGGTGTTAGGTTTAAGCATGGACAAAACAGCTTAATAAATTAAGGGTCTTACTGGGGGCCTGGTGCACAGTTGCCTTCACAGATGGGCAGTGTCACCTCCGGAGTGCAGTTCTCAACAGTTATTTTGGACAGCCTGACTCCACACGTTGTGTTGCCTAGAAGGTATACACAAGCCAGGTGTAAACAACATGAAACTGGAAATGTATGCACTGGTGTCACATTTTCAGCACAAATAATTGTGTATTTCTAAGCATTAGAAATAGCACTAGAATTTAGATTGAATTAAAAATATGGTTAAATAATATCATCCACACACCATATGCCCCAAAAGGAGGCATAAAAGTATTTCTTTTCTTTTTAAATATTATCTGTCCTTTATAAACAATTAAAGTCTTTAAAGTCTTTCCAAAATATTGCACTGTGCTTGTGTAAAAAAAAGAAGATATTTTACATACATGAATAACAGCAATGATCCTGATCCCAAACGCGAAGTTCCTAGGTATACACAAATCACATGTAGTCAGCCCTATTATACTTTATTCTAAGATAAACAGTAAGTTTATAGTTTGAGCAGGCTCACCTCAGGACAAAGCTGCTGTGGACACACAGTCTTCTCTATTTCAGTGCCTTCTGTTGTACAGCGAAATGTCGCACAAGGGCTCTTGGGGTCCCTCCAGGTATCACCAGCCTGAGGAGTCAATGGGAAAGAAAAACTCTGGCACTGTACACTCCATCTTATATATTTCACTCATTTGTTATTATGTTACACAATGTTATACAAGTTAGGAAGATCTTTCACTCTAGACAAGCAGGAACAAATCCAGATTACACCGCTACTATTACATGAAATAAACATAATATAGTTACACTAGACATTCATATTCTATTGGATGATATTGAGATATTGATTAGAACTGTTGAAATCAAGGATTTCTATTGGGATTCAAAAGATATAAAAACTCTACATCTTTCTTGCAATGAAATAATGAGGTAAAATATAGAAATTTGTATAGCATCTGTACCACTTTATCATGTTCAGTGTTGACAGTAAAGGTTACATCAGGACTCAACGAGAAAAAAATCCTTACTCTAATCTAGGTAGTAACAAATGGTTATATATGAGGTCTGATAATCAAAGAAATGAACATAACATTTTTTAACATTTTTATTAATCATATTTAATAAATGTCCAATTTTGATTAGGGTCACTATGGTTTAAATTACTCATCAATCAATCATCATCTATACTGTATTCAAGGTCACGGGGGGCCTGGAGTCTATCCCAGGAGACTTAGGGCACATGGTGGGGTACACCTTGGACAGGGTGCCAATCCATCGCAGGGCACAGACACACACACATACACTCACTTATTCACATACTACGGGCAATTTGGGAACGCCAATTAACCTAACCTACATGTCTTTGAACTGTGGGAGGAAACCGGAGTACCCGGAGGAAACCCACCAAGCACGGGGAGAAAATGCAAACTCCATGCACACAGAGACGGGAATCGAGCCTGGCCGGGGATCGAACCCAGACAGTGCTAACCACTGCACCACCATGCTGCCTTGGTTTAAATTACTCTTACATAATTTTTAGAAAACTCTGGTTAAGTTTGGTTTCATTTAGGAGCCACTGTTTCTTTCTCTGCTGTTTTTTTTCTTCTTTTCTTCTTTTGCATTCTTGAGGAAGATGAATGCTTCAAGTTTTTCATCCCAAGACAAAAAGTATAGAATTAACCAATCAGGAATTAGAGACATTTCCATAAACATGCCCTTAAATTTTTTGTGCTCGTAAATAATAGAAAAAACTAACATAATTATAGAAATAACCATTGCATTCAATACTGGGATGAAAATTATTTGCAATCAATGCCCCATGGACCTGTCAAAATGCTGAGTTTCCTCCCTCAAGATGCATTGCAAGGTCTTTACTGCAGCTGCCATCAGCTGCTGCTTGTTTGTGAGTCTTTCTGCTTTCAGTCTTATCTTCAGTAAGTGAAGAACATTCTCTATTGGGTTAAAATTATTTGACTGACTAGACCAGGGGATATGCCATTTCTTTACCTTCACTGTACTGTATATTTTGTTTTATTATCCATATGTACATTATGAAGTGACATCCTATGTGTTTTGCTGCATTTGAATAACCGAACGCAAACCGTGTTAGTCGCAAACCAAGGCTCATTCCTATTAGATTAACATGTTTTCCAATGCAGAGAAGTTCATACATTTTTAATAAACATATAATTTCAAAATGCCTTAAGTTTTTGTACACTGTATAACTGCATCATTATTTTCATTTTGCCATAGCTTTAACATTGCCATACTTCGGTCTATTTTCCGCTAAAGCATACATTAATACCTTCCCCACTTTCCTTACACATGCACAAAATGTGGGGGATCTTACCTTATATTTTTTTCCATTGTATTCACAAATCTTCTCAACTATAGAAGAGAGGGATAAGCAAATTTAATTACAACACATCTGGAAACTAACAAAATAAGTATCAAAAAGTGAGACTTATCACCTGTGTTAGTTTTAAACGTTAGAGAGAGAGAGAGAGAGAGAGAGAGAGAGAGATTCTATAGTGAAATTCTGTTGTTACAACAGCAACTTCAAAAATTACACAAAAAAGTACACAAAACAAGATATAAACAAACAGGATGTGCAATAAAATTGCATGGCTAAGGTTAAATATATATTTAAACAAATATATACAGTTCATGCTCCATATCTTTAAATACTCAATATTTACATCTTCCTTTAAAGATCGAAATAAATAAGAATGATTCATAACAACAGTACTTTAATACCACACATAGTCCTTACTGCACAAGTAGATAAAAGTTAAAAATCTTGAGTTAAATTAGTTGCATTTCATATTAAGATAAAGTTGAGTTGTGTAAACACAATCATACAATGGTCATGATAAAAATAAATAAAAATAGCACTATAAAAAGAGTAGTGGTTAAATTGCACTGGATGAAGTGCTAAATTACCGCATATCTGGTTGTTGCAGCAGTCAGAGGTGAGAATAGAGCCAGGACTGCACTTCGGAGGTGGAGATAACGGTTTTGGCCTGCATTCTTCAGTCACTGTCTGGTTATTGCATGTGCAGATTTGGCAATTTGACTCCCAAGTTGACCCAGCCTTAGACAGAGAGTTGGAGTGCAATCAGAGATTTGGTTGGGAATAAACACCATATATTCGTGACAATCAATTGATTCTTGATCCATTTGTTTTTAAGCAATTTTAGCATTTGCCTTTGCGGATTAACTAAATGCCTCTCCCTTTTAGTTATGCTGTCTTAGTTAGTCCTGCTGGAGTCCCTGATTGCACTTGCACGAAATATACATTCACCCTATTCATTACGTGTGGAGTTTAAATTAATAAGTACATTCTAAACAGGCATCTTCAACTCCATTCCTGGAGGCCCAGTATACAACACAGTTTATTTATTCTGCTGCAGAACACAGATTATTCAGCAAATCTGTTAATTACCCGGGTAAATTGTGTGTGTTTGTTGCCGATTTATACACTGCACTGCAGGGCTGCAGATGAAGAACTATTTTCTAATTAATGGTTAATGAATTTGTTCATGCTCGCTTAATAATTTGCCAGTAAGTTTTTTTTAGCATAAAGTCGTGGCCAAAAGTTTTGAGAATGACACAAATATTAGTTTTCACAAAGTTTGCTGCTAAACTGCTTTTAGGTCTTTGTTTCAGTTGTTTCTGTGATGTACTGAAATATAATTACAAGCACTTCAATAAGGCTTTTATTGACAATTACATGACATTTATGCAAAGAGTCAGTATTTGCAGTGTTGGGCTTCTTTTTCAGGACCTCTGCAATTCGACTGGGCTGCACTCAATCAACTTCTGGGCCAAATCCTGACTGATAGCAGCCCATTCTTTCATAATGACTTCTTGGAGTTTTGGACGTTTTGGTCCCCAAGCCACTTAGTTATCACTTTTGCCTTATGGCACGGTGCTCCATCGTGCTGGAAAATGCATTGTTCTTCACCAAACTGGTGTTGGATTGTTGGAGAAAGTTGCTGTTAGAGGGTGTTTTGGTACCATTCTTTATTCATGGCTGTGTTTTGGGGCAAAATTGTGAGTGAGTCCACTCCTTTGGATGAGAAGCAACCCCACACATGAATGGTCTCAGGATGCTTTACTGTTGGCATGACACAGGACTGATGGTAGCGTCACCTTTTCTTCTCCGGACAAGCCTTTTTCCAGATGCCCCAAACAATCGGAAAGAGGCTTCTTTGCCCCAGTCTTTGCCCCAGTCCTCAGCAGTCCGTTCGCCATACTTTTTGCATTCTGTCTCTGATGTTTGTTTTTTTTTGGAGAGAAGTGGCTTCTTTGCTGCCCTTCTTGACACCATGCCATCTTCCAAAAGTCTTCGCCTCACTGTGCGTGCAGATGCGCTCACACCTGCCTGCTGCCATTCCTGAGCAGCTCTGCGCTGGTGGCACTCCGATCCCGCAGCTGAATCCTCTTTAGGAGTCGATCCTGGCACTTGCTGGACTTTCTTGCACGCCCTGAAGCCTTCTTAACAAGAATTGAACCTCTTTCCTTGAAGTTCTTGATGATCCTATAAATTGTTGATTTAGGTGCAATCTTAGTAGCCACAGTATCCTTGCCTGTGAAGCCATTTTTATGCAACACAATGATGGCTGCACGCGTTTCTTTGCAGGTCACCAGGGTTAACAATGAAAGAACAATGATTTCAAGCATCACCCTCGTTTTACCATGTCAAGTCTGCCATTCTAACCCTATCAGCCTGACATAATGACGAGCCTTGTGCTCGTCAACATTCTCACCTGAGTTAACAAGACGATTACTGAAATGATCTCAGCAGGTCTTTTAATGACAGCAATGAAATGCAGTGGAAAGTTTTTTTGGGATTAAGTTAATTTTCAAGGCAAAGAAGGACTATGCAATTCATCTGATCACTCTTCATAACATTCTGGAGTATATGCAAATTGCTATTATAAAAACTTAAGCAGCAACTTGTCCAATTTCCAATATTTATGTAATTCTCAAAACGTTTGGCCACGACTGTACAGTAGTATCATACTTAGGTAATAGGTATTAACTCACTGGCATGGGTTCTCCTAGTGGCCCTTTGCAGTCTGAAAAGCAAACCACACATTTATGAGCACAAAACTTTGCTGCACTTTAACCAGTATAAAAATGAAAACCACTCACTGTTGCAGTTAGATACACAAATTTGTTTGTGTGACTCAGCAAGTAGCTGGTTGTCAGGACAGAAGCAACCAGACTGCATTGTATCCCAAGCTGGCTGCGAAACACGAACTCTAGATGAAGAACAAATTAAAATAGACTCAACACAAGGCATTTAAGGCACATAAAAAATTAATAATAAAAACAGCTAATTGAATAAAATAAAATAAAAAACTCACTTTCCACGACAGAAATCATCTGGTTTACGCCGACATGGATCAAAAATCATTCCTTCAGGACAGGGTTTGTCTGAGAAAGAAAAAGCTGTATTAGAAAATATAAAATAATGGATATCATAAAGCATTTCACTGTAACAGAGCAAACACAATTTTATTTATAAAATAAAATAAGCAAAAATATCCTGTATTATCTTAATACCAGGCAGCCAAGATCAGTTTTGTGTGCAGATAAACAATCTTTACCACAAATTCCATTGGTGAGGTTTCTCCAAGCCACACAGATGCCCAATCTCATGCAGTTATCAGCTAGACGCTCTAGTGCAGAGCACACAGTGGATGTGTTGCTGCTTGTACAGTAATCAAACTCGCAGTTATGCACCAGTGTGTCCACATTGTCAGAACATTTTCTGAACACTCTGTGAGTCAAACATAAAACATTTATTATATCACTTACTGTCCATACTTATTTAAATAAAGGAGAAATGTTAAACAGTAAGACAGAAAAACAGTCTGAAAACAGTCGTTGACAGAACAGATTTTGATTTTATATGATATAATTAAATTAATTAACTTTTAATGAACAATATATAATTTTTTTTTTATTTCAAACGATATCGGCATAGGAAAAATGCACTTCAAATTCTTCCTGATGTAAATGACTTGGCTCTATTTTCTGCTTGGTTACGGCTTCTGGTTTTATTATTTTCCTTAGAAGCATATTCAAGATTTTGGGCCTCTCTAAGGTACGAGTTGTGTACTTGTTGTGGGGTAGCACTCACTCTAACACTCATCGTCTACACCACTTTCATGGGGGGCCTGGAGCCTATCCCAGGAGGCCTAGGGCACAAAGCGGGGTACACCCTGGACAGGGTGCCAATCCATCACAGGACACACACACACACTCATTCGTACACTATGGGCAATTTGGGAACGCCAATTAGCCTAACCTGCAAGTCTTTGGACTGTGACATGCAAACTCCATGCACACAGAGACGAGAATCTATTGGTCAGAGGTGCACAGTTATTGAGGCAGTTAGTGACCTTTCTATCCTATCCGCATATCCTTTCCATTTTATCACATTTTGTTTCCCAACCTGGTCATTTGGTTGGGCACTGGCCAAGAAAGCACAGTAGCGCCCCTACTTTCTCCGCAAGCTGAGAAGTGCCAGAGCCCCAACACCCATCATGTGCACCATCTCCAGAGGCACCATCCGGAGCATTCTGACCAGCTACATCACTGTGTGCTTTGGTGCCTACACCGCACCCTGCAGAAAGACGCGTCAGCGGATAGTGACAGCAGCTGAGAAGATCGTTGGCATCTCACCTCCTGGCTCACACGCAAAGCTTTCAGCATCACCCACCCAACTCAGAGCCTATTTAGTCTGCTACCATCAAGGAGGAGACTACAGAATCTTCAGGCCAGGACCAGCAAAGTAAAGGACAGCTTCGTTCATCAGGCGCTTCGGCCTTTCCCACTCTTGTACTCCTCCGTTTCACACACACACACTCAGTTGCACCTGTCACTTTATGCAGGAGAAGTGTTTTATCTGTTTGGTATGTCCACTACCTCAGCCCAGCAATAAAGAACTTAACACACATGTCACTCTTGAACCCAGGCCCCCCACCCCATTTCACATACACTCACCTGCACATGTTACTTTGTGCAGCATTGAACTGCCCATTACCTCAGCCCAGCAATAAAGAACTGTATACATATGTCACTTTAAACAAACTAAAAGGTAATTTGCACCACACTTATTTATACTGCTTCCACTTTGAATTATATTGGACTTCTGTCATGTGTTACCTCTTATCCGTCCCTTTTTTCAGGACAGATAAAGTTATTTGTCTTAAACACTGAGATAGTCTGTGAACATAGTTTGTGTTGTTTAAACATTATTTTGTTCTTTAACATGTAAATTTTTGTACTTATTGTTGTTTGTAAGGGAACTGAGAGTAACGTAATTTCAATTCTCTATATGCATGTACTGTAAACGTAGCAGAATCGACAATAAAGTTGACTTTGACTTGAATAATTCCCATCCACTAATAGCTTTCATCTAGCATTTATTATTATTATTATTATTATTATTATCTGACTTATCAACTTATCTATATTCATGCACACACAGTCACTACAGTCAATTTGGGAACGCCCAGATGTTTAATGGGGTTTAAGTCTGGCCCCTGACATTTATCAGACCTTTGTCTCCTTCAACCCATGTGTGGTTTTGCTGTGTGCTTTGGGTCATTGTCATGTTGGTAAACCTTTTGCCCATTGACAACATTTGGGCAGAGGGTAGCAACTTTTACTCAAGTATTTGATGTTATTTTGCCCCATCCATTTTCCTACTACTCGCACCCCCATGCTTTACTGTAGGGATGGTGTTATTTGGATGATGAACTGTATTGGATTTTTGGCAGACATATGGTTTGGTAATTTGGCCAAGTAATCAATTTAAATAATGAATACATTTTATCATGAATGCAAGTGGCCTTTCTTGAGGAGTGGCGTTTTTCTCGCACCCCTCCCATACAATCCACATTTCTGAGAATTGGTTATATTGTTGTCACATGCACATAATGACCACTCTGTGTTATAGATTTCAGCAACTGCTTCAGAGTTCTGTAGGCCTCTTGATTGCCTCTATGACCAAACCAAATACCACTTTTTAATAAAAGACTTCACTCTGCTTCTAGGCAGTGGAAGATACTTTTTGCATCCTGATATGTGCCTATGCAAAAAATATTTCTGGATTTCAGTTGCATTACCAGGGACTGAAATATTCCAGGTTGTTATGCTGAGCTAATCAAAATAACCATGGGTGATCACAGTACAAAAACAAATTGTGTGCCATTTAGAAGGTGATTAGCTTCACCTGATTGAGTTTGCATGTTATTTTAAAGGGGGGGGGTGATCCTGTTTTTTTTTTATTTTTATTATTATTATTATTATTATCTTTTTTTCTGACAGGTTGGTGTTATATCTTTCACTTGGATGTTGAAAGTTGCACTGAGTAAATACAGCTGTGATTTTAATAGAGAATACAAGGCACCTCTAAGCTGTCCTCGAAAATTGAGGCCATCAAATGCTCTGAATGCAAATTTCAATATATTGTCAATTACATTCGCCTGAGTCCTAGATTCTTACTTATTTCATTGGTAATGGTGGCACGTCATCTTATTATATTGTATTGTATTATATTGGCAAGTACTGTAAATGGACAACTCTGCTTTACTTAAATTACCCAATAATCTGCAAAAATTGTATAAAACTAAACCTCTAACTAATGATCTGTCAACATTATGTTAATATGCGTTTCCTGTGTTTGTCATGAAGATATTGGGTGGGCTATAAAAGCCTTTTACAATGATGAACTAAAAGGTTTTTATTTAAAAATTTTCAAATTATGTTTGAATATATTCAAATATTTATGATTCAATATATACATCAAGTTCCATGAAATTCTAACAATATAAAGAAATAAATTTCTCTGTAAATTGGTCAGAACTCGCTCTGAAGTTTGAAGCTTTAAAGTTAAACAAACTGAAATCAAAATGTTGAGTAGAAGTAAAGTTAAGAGCAGTTATGTACCAGATTACATATCAGCATCTAGCGGTTTTCCCCCCTCAAGGATGACGTGGATATATGCGTCACTCAACAGAACCAATCAATGAGATTGTTTACAACCTACACCTACAAACTGCCCAAAATCTTCACGAAACACAAATGAAAGTGTGACACAGCATGGATTCCTCCAAAAAAAAGTACACTATAAAACTGAACCTTCAAAGATGAATTAAGAGGTCAATGTATGTTTATTCTTCCTACAGGAAGTTTAAAACCAGTTTGTCTCATATGTTCTTAAGCCCGTGGGCTAATAAAAAGCAGTCATGTAAAGCACCACTATGAGATAAAATGCGGGTTGATAGAGCAAAAATATCCACAGGAGTCTGATGTGAGGGCATGTAAAATATCTAACCTGAGAGCCCAGTGTTATGCACTAAAATTATTTTTAGTGCATAACAGGTTTTTTTTTAAGCTTTAATTCTTTTCCTCCCTTTTCCTGTCAATGACAAGTACGTATGACAAGTACGCTTTTATATTTTTTAATATAAAAGCGCATTGTACAAGTTACATAAAAATGTATTTAGATTTAAAATAAGACATAACACATTATAAATCTGAGAGGTGTCAAAGGCGTAGATATCCTGTAGTTCATCACAAGCTGTTAGTCCACGTATATTGTAAGGCCTCATTAAATGTTAATGTTAAATGTTAAAAGTTGATGCAAGTCCTTAAGCTGAAAGCATCATCACCGATGATAAAATAAGACATGGGTTTGTCATCACTGGTCATGGGTTCTGGTGGAAGAAAGTTGATGATACCAGTGACAGTAACAGTATGTAATAGTCAGTAGCGTCGTTGTAATTTCGCTTAGTTGTAATTTCGTTAGTATGGTTTTGTTATCAATTATTTATTCGGGATAGCATTATTAAATTCCTTAACAGCTCGCTATTGAAACATTATCGTGTCCCTAACACTTCGATATTGCCTTGTGTCAAAATCCGCTGTGGAGTCATTCTCATAACCTTACAAATTTGTTTAAATAATTAATGGCTCCATGTGGGGTCACTACGCTTGAAAAATTAACAGAATTGGTACCAACTGCAATGACTTCGGAGCCAGAAAGAAGGTGGAAGAGGTCTGTAGCAAATTAATTTGAGTTGAATGGGGATATAAAAGTAAAAAAGAAAAAAAGAATAAACAAAAAATAAACAAAAATTTCTAAAAGCTGAGGTTCTGCTAAAAAAGCATGATATTTTAAGCTTAAGGTAAGAAAGTACAAAACAATATGGATTGCAAACATGAAACAGAGGTTTAAACCTTATTTGTAACCATTTTAAAGCAAATAATCTGCTCTGTGCTCCAGCCAGTCGTTCCAAAAATAGTTACGAAAAAAATTCCAGAACCTTGTTAAAATGCAAAAACAAAACTGAAGAGAAACCTGAAGCTTACTCATGTCTGAGGAGCTCACATAGAGGAGCTGGGCATGGCGTTGAAGGTGGAGGTGGAGATGGTTTAGAACAGGGAACTTCCTTGGTTACTTGCTGACAGTATGGTTTCTCTGGATCATTCTCTATCCACTCATATGCAGTCTTATCACAACAGTTTGCTCTCTCAATTGTACCATTCTTACGCATACATGAGCCACCCCCACAAACACCTGGAAGCAAGAAAAAAAGAAACCTAAAATGATATCAATACATAAACTGTACAACCAAATGAAAAATTTTAAAATAAGGATAATACAACTTAATTAACTTAAATTTGTTATTGTCCTACAATAAGTACAATAATGGCATAATGTGTAATATGAGTATAATCATTATGATGACCTCAGTACCTGGAAATACACAACTACAGTATAACTATAGCCATACAGGATAATAATTTTTTTTTTTTAAACAAAAAATTTGCAAAAACCCCCAATATTTGCAAGAAGAAACAATTTCATCATTACAAAGTAAGTCAAGCTGGACACCTACCACACTGTCCCTGTGTGTTTTTTAAAAAGTGCTCCATTGCCAGATTGATCTGCAGTGTGTTCCATACACTGAGATAGATATATGAGCGTATCTCATCAATGTAAATGTAAACTCTGTCACCTGTAATCTCAAACCTAAGTCCACCTGCTTGATATGGTGGCTGTATTGTTACTTGATTCAGAGTAACCTGGGAAACATAAAAGCTTAGATTAACATGCACCAAACATCCATCTTCCACAAACTGCACAGTACCATCCTACAATATGTACAAACAATAAAACAGCAAGCACTGAAAAAGCACAGGTTAATATCATGATGACTACTATCTAAGATTCACCACAAAAAATAGCTATTTGGCTTTCATATACAGTAGACCTACTGTTACTGTGGAACCCTGAAGAATTTGAAGTGCCGCTGTGTTGTTGTGGTACTTCAGAATGATGCCCTTGACACAGGATGCAAAGGGTACACAGTAATAATTGTCAACACTGATTTTGAGATTGTGACGTGAAGTCGTTTCCTCCACCAGGGTATATGTACAGTTTTCGAGGAAATCAAAGTCCTCTCCTTCAAAGGTAGTATAGTGTGGGTCTCCATAGACATCACATTGACCTTGGGGAAATAATGGAGAATTCTTAGCATAATAACATTTCATAAAACAGGAAGATGATATTAGTACAAAGCATAGATAAATAAGAAAAGTCTAAATTAATAAATGCATTTATTTATTTATTTATTTATTTATTTATTTACTTACTATGTGGTTCACTGATTGACTGACTGACTGATTGATTGTTTGATGAATTTTCTATGATAAACATTAATTTCCCTCCTAAAATTTTCAGCATTTTTATTTTGTTTATAGTGTAAGAAACCTCACTGGCTAATATTCAAAACTGCACACAGTTTTATTGTGAAAATACAAGAGATTTTTTATACTTCATAAAGAAATTACTTTATAGCCTTTTAATAGTATTCTAAAATTATTGAAAGGATCAATGCACTCACAGTCACACTGCCAGGTTTCACAACAGCCTTGTTCATCTTTTATTAGCTTTTGAGTGTTCCTGGGGCACACGGGTACAACTGGAGCTTGACATTTAACAGGCATACTATGAATAACACCGTCTTTACAAGTACTGTTGGAGCAGTCCTTTGTCCATTGAGCACCATTCGGCCATGATATGTTTCTCAGTAGATCTATGCAATCTGCAATAGGTGGGGCGCGTGTAGTAAAAAGGAATAATGACAAGGAGCAAAACAAAAGAATATGATTTTATAACAGGTGAAAGTCAAGAATCTTCATGAAACCCTAAACACAACATTCAATAAATAACAAAAACATACCTGTGGTATTTTGCACTTGATGTGAAGGAGTATGGGTGGTTGTTGAAACGGTTATTATTTTTTCAGTTGTGGATGTAGATGTGGTTGTGGTTGTACCTGTAGTTGTCGTTTCTGGAGTTGTAGTTATGGTTTCTGTGGTTGTGGTGTCTGGAGGTATGGTTGGGGTTGTGGTTTCTGGAGTTGTGGTTATGGATATAGTTGTGGTTTCTGGAGTTGTGGTTATGGTTGTAGTTGGGGGTTCTGAAGTTGTGGTTTCTGGAGTTGTAGTTATGGTTGTAGTTGTGGTTTCTAGAGTTGTAGTTGTGGTTTCTGTGGTTGTTGTGTCTTCAAATATGATTGTAGTTGTGGTTTCTGGAGTTGTGGTTATGGTTATAGTTGTGGTTTCTGGAGTTGTAGTTTTTGGAGTTGTGGTTTCTGGAGTTGTGGTTCCTGGAGTTGTAGTTGTGGTTTCTGTGGTTGTGGTGTCTGGAGGTATGGTTGTGGTTGGGGTTTCTGGAGTTGTGGTTTCTAGAGTTGTAGTTGTGGTTTCTGTGGTTGTTGTGTCTTCAAATATGATTGTAGTTGTGGTTTCTGGAGTTGTAGTTGTGGTTTCTGTGGTTGTGGTGTCTGGGGGTATGGTTGTGGTTGGGGTTTCTGGAGTTGTGGTTATGATTGTAGTTGTGGTTTCTGGGGTTGTAGTTGTGGTTCCTGGAGTTGTAGTTGTGGTTTCTGTGGTTGTGGTGTCTGGAGGTATGGTTGTGGTTGGGGTTTCTGGAGTTGTGGTTTCTAGAGTTGTAGTTGTGGTTTCTGTGGTTGTTGTGTCTTCAAATATGATTGTAGTTGTGGTTTCTGGAGTTGTGGTTATGGTTATAGTTGTGGTTTCTGGAGTTGTAGTTTTTGGAGTTGTGGTTTCTGGAGTTGTGGTTC
>JAAGKR010006050.1:0-46081 GCA_011419295.1 Clarias macrocephalus
ACACACACACACACACACACACACACACACCATTTAATTAAGAATAGGCTCTACTGTGTGCTTATGACATTTGACTGTGTGCCAGTGTGTCCTTTGGGTATTGTGTGTGTGTGGGGAAGATGGTGTTAAGAGGTTAGCTCTTGTTAATGAGCATCCCTGAGTTGTGTATGAATGTGTTGCTCTTGGGAGGTGAAGGGAGGGGACGCATGTCCAAACCTGTGTCTCGTTGTCACCCTACTAGGTTTGTTACCTAAAGTATTTTTGTGTGAGAGAGAGAGCGAGAGAGAGGGGTTGACCCGTTGTTGGGTTTTGGTGAGTGCTGTGAATACTAGTAAGTCGACTACAAAGCTGACTAACTTGCTAATTTAGTTTGGTTAAAATATCTTAAAAGTACCCATCTAGCTAATTTCTGAAAAAACGATTTGAATGGTAAAAATGGTTACTGTACTTTGACTTGCTTCATAACAATGAAGGTCAAAATGTGTTTAGTGAAAATCATAGTCATTAATTAGAAATTGAGGAGTGGAGTCAGAAAATCACAGACTCAAACTTGCAGGAGAGGAAGTGATCGCTAAACCCCACTGCATGATTGGGAATATTTAGCTGAAGTGGACCTCGGAATTACATTATGGGATGCTTATTGGACATCAATAAAAATACCCAAGTTCCTTGGGATATACTTGAGGCCATGTGCAACCCTCCACTACATTCGATAACCGGTGTAGACGATCGATGGATGAGCGTTGCTGAAAATGTTTATTCTGTAGATCACTATGCAATGTTTCAGTGTGGATTTTTTTCCATATATCCAATAGTACAGTCTGGAGCAGGTGTAACTATTGTGTGTACTTTTCTCTCCCCCGCTCTATCGCTCTGTAATCTCTAAGTAAATCCAATAATCCATAGAGTACACAGTTTCCACCTGGTTGAACTTCAGTTTAACTCTCAAATCCTCCACTCGCTCTCATTAACCTCACACACTAATCCAAGAAGGCTTTAGAAACTCATTAGAAGCCTGAATTTATCATCGCACCACTGATTGGTTATTCAAGCTGTATCGTCTTGTTCACTGCTGTGGTGGTTTGATTGGTTAAGTATAATCTGGACAGAGACGATGCTTTGGTCAGGTGGTCTTTTTGAATTTTTTATTTTTTTTTATTAAAGTTTGGTAACGATGTCGGCCCTTACGTGCACGATGTCCTCGCCATGTTTACTCTTAAAGTCTATCACAGCTTCCTGATGTAGCCATAAGAATGATTTCAGTATGTTCTTCAATTGTCAAAGGCATCGATCGTCCTACAATAAAACTCAGCTCAAAGAGTACATTGCAAACCTCAACCAAAACTTCAGAAAAGGTCAGTCTTAATTTGAGTGTGTGCGCGCAAAGCCAAACTAGAGTTTACAGAAGAAAAACATGATGTACAGTGCTCAGGATGTTTGCATATTGTGGACATCGAGAGACTATAGGAAGTGGGGCATGGTGAAACAACTTTAAAACGAATGCTAATCTACTCTAAAGATTTTATATTCTTTCATAAGATAAATATTTTGAGTAGTCTCTAACTTTGCCCATTTTGTGTGTGTTCTACCTTAGGTGCAGACAGCTCCTCCACCACCACAGGGAGTGCATCTCCTGTCCCCAACAGCTATGAGTCCCTGGAAGGAGGAAATTACCCAGGTACACCTTGTCTCTTACTATTCCACAGCACTGTCCCCAGGGGATTGTAAGTAAGACAGTCAGCAGGCCTCCTCCGGATTGAGACATTCTGTAGGAAAGGAAAGTGTGTTGGGGAAGTCAGCAGGTTCTGTCTTGGAGAGCTTAGCAGGTGCCATCTTGAGGGAGTAAGGGGCGATGTCTTGGAAAATCCAGCACAAGGAATCTTCAGGAAGTCAGTGAGGGGCCTTTTGATTAAGTTGATGGGAAGGGACATGAGGAAGTGGGTGGGCAAGGTCTTAGGAAAGTTGTCTAACTAGGTAGTGTGTTTCTTGGGTGGCTTGGGGAAGTCAACTTGAGGCACATTTTAGAAATTCAGCGGAAGCTGTTGAGAAAATTAATTTGGCTCCGTCTTTGAGAAGTTAGTGGGTTGACTCTTGAACAGGGTAGGAAGGGAGTCGAAGGGTGTTATTTTTAATTTATTGGGAGGGCAGCAAGAGGTGCTGTCTTCAGGAATTTGGCAGAAGTTGAAGAGACAAATTCCTGTTACTGGTAATGCCTTTTATTATTATAATGTTTATTAAAAATAAATCTACTTTTTTCTAGGATCGCCAGCTACAGCTGCTCCTCCTCCTCTTCCTGCTCCTCCTAGTGAACCTGCCAAACAAGCCCCGCCTTTTGGTTACAACTATCCAACCATGCAGCCCGGTTACCAACAAAGTCCCGCCCCCCGACCAGAGCCTGGCCCTCAGCAGGGAGCGTATAATCCACCGGGATTTCCAACATATTCACAGGTAATTCCGGCTAAATGTCAGGTTCGTATGTAGAATATGAGCTTTACAGTACAGCTATATATATAATGTATGTGTGTGTTTGTGTATGCGTGTGCAGCCATTCCCCAGTCTGAACCAGCTGTCTACAGCATTGGGTGGACTGAGTGGCGTTCCCGAGTTGGAGGTGGAGGCGCTGCGCCCGGTCAACCTGCTGCAGGAGAGAAACATGCTGCCCCCAACACAACCCGTTCCACCCGAACCCAAGCTCAGCAGTGACCTCCGCAAGGTCAACTGCAGCCCAGAGTAAGACCGCACAAGTACACACGCACACACACACACATTTATTTGGTGTTTCCGAAAGTTTAAATAAATCACGAATACATTAATGAGCCTAACAATATGTCAAGTCAAGTCAATTTTATTTATATAGCGCTTTTAACAATTGACAATGTCGCAAAGCAGCTTTTAAAATAAAAAGAAGTTTAATTAATAATAAGTGAAATGTTTAAATTTTTCTCTCTTTCTGTTTTTTTTTTTCCTCTATATTTCAATCTCAGTACATTTCGGTGCACACTGACCAGCATTCCTCAGACTCAGGCCATGCTGAATAAAGCTCGGCTGCCACTTGGACTCCTGCTGCACCCTTTCAGAGATCTGACGGTACGGTAAACCAGCTTCCGATTCTTTTTTTTCTTTTTTTTTTTTTCTTTTCTTTCTTTCTTTCTTTCTTTCTTTCTTTCTTTCTTTTTCAAGTGTTTATGACATTTGAGTGGAGTAGCAGGCCTGGACTTTTGAATGAATCGAATTCGAGTAAGGCACGTGGGTGTGAGTTTCAGTTGGATTTGTGTCTTTGAGTGAATCAAGGAGCATGGATGTGAGTGGGGCAGGTGGTACTGGCTTTCAGTGGGGCAGGTGTGTGTGTGTTTCAATAGGCAGACTGGCATATAGATTTTAGTGGGGCACAGGGCATGGCGTTGAGTGGCACAACATGCCACATGCCTAACATACTGTACACTGCTTGGCCAAAAAAAGTATGCCATTTAAAAGGGTCAAATTATTGGCCCACATCAAGCAAAGAGAAACTGTCAACTTCATAAAAGAAATGTGAAAAATTTTAATGAAACGCTTGGTGAAGTTGATGGTAAAAAAAAAAAAAATCGACAGTAGAAATCACATTCATGTAGATTAGTAAAAGTAAGAGCATTCCACACACGCACACAATTTGACGAGAACTCTCAGGATTGAGACCAAGTACACTGACTAGCCAAAAAGTTGCAAACTCTTAAGATTTCATTCAGTCAACTTTAGGTTTGATTACAGCACACAATGTGGTGTCCAGTTCATCTGTGAAAATGATTCCTCATGCTCCCAGAACAACTCTTTCACAGTCTGAGTCTTGGAACATGTCCATGCCATCAGGGAAGAAAAACAGACAACATCCTGATCATTCAGTACATTCACGTGGTCAGCTGACTTTATTTTATTGCCACGTAACGTTGCTGAGTCAAGACCTGAGCAACTGAAGCAGCCCCACATTACAACACTGCCTTGTACAGTGGGCACTGCGCATGATGGATGAATTGCTTCATTCTTTTCCTGTCTTACTCTGACACATTAGAGTTAGATTTACATTTACACGCGACTTACATATCTCACTATACATCTGAGCAGTTGAGAGTTAAAGGCCTTGCTCAAGGGCCCAACAGTGGCAACTTGGTGGTGCTGGGATTTGAACCGAACAATCCTTCCGGACCACTGAGGTACCCCTGCCCTGCAGGAATAGAAATGGGGTAAATCTGAACTCATCAGACCACATGACCTTTGTGCAAGTCCAATCTTAATGCTGCCTAGTAAATTGAAGCATTTTTTCCTAACTAGTCTTACAAACAAGTGGTTTTCTTATGAACACACAGCTGTTCAGTCCCGAGCCTATGAGTCCTCATCAGTGTATGTCTGTGTGGAGTGTAAATTCACTTACTTTTCATATTAAACATGGCTACTGTTTTCACTGTTGATTTTTTTATTTTATTTTTTTTAACCATGCAACTTCATCAAGGGTTTTACATAATCTCCATTCATGATTTTTTTTTCTTTGTTGTTTATTCCACAAAGTTGATGGTTTAGTACATCCTTTCTGGTTTTGATAATGTGTTAGAGTTCTTAACCGATTTTCAGTAATTTTAAATCTTTGCTTGATTGTTTTCTTTACGCGATGCAGCCTCATAATTTGACGCCTCTGAATTTTTACTTTTTTTTTTTGCCAGTTTATCTGTGTGTTAAAGAGTTGGCCACATACAGAATTTTTTGTTTTTCCAATAATCAGATCATATTATTAAGACTGTGTTTACTCACTTTGAAACTTATATGAACGTGGTACAAGTGAAGAGAACTTCACTAATGTTTTATTTAACTATAATTAATACATTTTAACTAGTCCACCCCTCCTCCATCTCTCTCTCTCTCACTGCAGCAGTTGCCGGTCATCACCTCCAACACTATCGTCCGCTGCCGTTCGTGTCGGACGTACATCAACCCGTTCGTGTCGTTTCTGGACCAACGCAGATGGAAGTGCAACCTTTGCTACCGTGTGAACGATGGTACGAATAAACAACAGTAAGATAGAATACAACAAAAGAACTGCCGTGTTCATGAGCACATTTTATCAGCTTAATTGAAGTTTATTGTATTAAGCAGTGAATGCCTGAGGGTCCTAGATTTTTCTGTAAATGTCAGAAGTATTAAAGTGTTTTATGCATGTTTTTTTTTTTTCTCTCTCTCTCTTTCTGTCTTTCAGTTCCTGATGAGTTCATGTATAATCCAGTCACACGTTCCTACGGCGAACCACACAAGAGGCCAGAAGTGCAGAACGCCACCGTGGAGTTCATCGCCTCTTCAGACTACATGGTGTGTGTGTGTGAGAGAGTTGCAGGATGTACATTTGCATCTCTCTCTGTATGAATATCAGACATTAAAGATGTCTAAACACAATGCCACCATCAATATCTTTATCTGTATTCAGTGGGTGGGGTTTAAACTGCAAAAAAAAAAAAAACACTGGACAATTGCTCAACTTCAACATTTTTGGTGTAATTCTTAACTGGTCTCAAATATCTTAATATAAATCACCTGACACCTCTCTCTCTCTCTCTCTCTCTCTCTCTCTCTCTCCAGCTGCGACCTCCACAACCTGCCGTATATCTGTTTATCCTGGACGTGTCCCATAATGCCGTGGAAACGGGCTACCTGAGCGTGCTGTGTCAGTCGCTACTGGACAATCTGGACAAGTAAGACACTTTATTGCCATAATCATCGTAGATACGTACTGAATAAACCTGAATAGTCCTAAACGTTTTTTTTTTTTTTTCAACTTCTTTTTTCAACTTCGAAATGCATCTAAAGTTGAAGCTGCTGTGTTTTGATCGTGCGCGTATGCCATCTTTCTGTCTCCTGTCTCTCAGGCTGCCTGGCGATTCTCGCACGCGCATCGGATTCCTGACGTTCGACAGCACAATCCACTTCTACAACCTGCAGGAGGGGCTCTCGCAGCCACAGATGCTCATCGTATCCGACATCGACGGTAAAAACACGTCACTTTTCCTCCCAGAGCCAAGTGACGACTTCTCTGTATATTAGGCTGAAATGTTATAATATTTAACAATAACTGTTACGACTATTATAATGACTCAGATTTTGTGCGGTGTTTAATTACCTGTGATTCAATAAGTTTTTATATGTTTTATAAAAAAAAAATTTGGGGGAAAAAAACTAATTATTTATCTACAAAACTATTTCTGTAGATGTGTTTACACCAACTCCTGACAATCTGCTGGTGAATCTGAAAGAGAGCCAGGAGGTACAAGTTTCCTCTTTTCCCCTCTCTGCACCTGTTTGTTTCATGTGGCTTGAATCTTTTTGTGTGTGTGTGTTGCTCTTTTTATGAAACTTGTATTGTTTGTTATGCATCACTGTGCATATCTGTGTATAGTTTCTCCCTCTGAACCTGTGTGTGTGTGTGTGTGTGTAGCTGGTGAAGGACTTGTTGAACGCGTTGCCTAAGATGTTCATGCACACGCGGGAGACTCACAGCGCACTGGGGCCGGCGCTGCAAGCGGCTTATAAGCTGATGACACCCACGGGGGGCCGCGTGTCCGTGTTTGTGACTCAGTTGCCCACCATCGGAGTGGGACTGCTGCAGTCACGAGAGGACCCCAATCAGAGGTCCAGCACCAAGGTACACACAAATAAACCTGAGGAACCAAGGGGCGCCATTAGTTAGCGATGAATCAATTTATATGTGCATTTATAGTTACATAATACAAAAAAAAGGAAAAAAAAGGCATTTTCATTTAACATTCAATTGAGTGACTTTTTCTTATACATTTATCACATGGATGTGTGTGTGTGTGTGTGTGTGTGTGTAGGGCGTACAGCATCTCGGTCCAGCTACAGATTTCTACAAAAAGTTGGCTTTGGACTGTTCGGGTCAGCAGATCGGGGTCGACCTGTTCCTTCTGAGCTCTCAGTATGCAGATCTGGCTTCTTTAGGTATACACACACACACACACACACACACACACACACACACACACACACACACACACACACACACACACACACACAGATAATGATGCAGCTCAAGCCCATGGACAGTATAATGCATCTTGATACATGAATAATGCTGTTTTTTCCTTGTTTTTGTTTTTTTAAGCCTGCATGTCAAAGTTTTCAGCTGGCAGCATTTTCTACTACCCCGCGTTCCACCACGTCCACACCCCGGCTCTGAGGGCGAAGCTGCAGAAGGACCTGCAGCGCTACCTGACCCGGAAGATCGGCTTCGAGGCTGTGATGAGGATCAGGTGCACCAAAGGTACAAGAGTTTCACTACAGCTCGCTATCATTCACAGAGAGAGAGAGAGAGAGAATGAGCAGGTCAGACTGGTCACATTCATCACTAAGATGAATACGAAGTGGAAAAACCTGTTATGTTTGCGTCACTGGAGCAGAATCACTGCCGCTATGTGGAACTTGTTCTCCCTACCCTGGATGTATGGAAATAGGACAATGCGCAGGAACATATCTAACCTTGTCCCGAAACTGTTCTACCTGCACAGTCCCTCTGATATCGTTCCTGATCCTGTCCGTTCTTCTTGTCACTCCAAAAGCAAATCGCAGCATTTTCAGCTCTGCTTTCTGTCTTTTCGTTAGCATCAACGTCTCCAAACCGTACAATACTGCTGGTCTCACTATTTCTTTCTGATAAAGTATCCATCCATCCATCTCTATTATTCTTGCGGGTGGCTTCCTGTCACAGATCACTCCCGCTACTCTTCTCCACCCTTCCACTCTCCTCTTCACTACACTACCACACTCCCCATTGCAACTTATATGAACTGTATGTTCATATAACATATCGCTTCCATTATGGTGATGTTACTTCTCTCAGTTTCTCCATCGTGTGTTTAAATAAGATCAGATGTAAGGAGCAAAATCCTTCCCTGTGTCAGAACCTCTAACTGTTACTGGAGACTCCTTCTGTGTAATGATTAAACGTTTCTATACAGAAAGCGGCGCTAATGTGTGTATTCTTACCTTTGTGCGCCCGACAGGAATGTCCATCCACACGTTCCACGGCAACTTCTTCGTGCGCTCCACTGATCTGCTGTCTTTGGCTAACGTCAACCCGGACTCTGGCTTCGCCGTCCAAGTGTCTATAGACGAGAACTTGGCTGATACTCCACTAGCGTGCTTCCAGGCTGCTCTTCTCTACACGTCCAGTAAAGGTATAATTTGTTATATTTATTTTATATAGGATAAAATCGGATTTGTAATGAATACGATTGCAGCTTCAGAAGCTGAAGGTAATAACATTTTAAGTTATTTTTCAAACTTGTGTTCTGATTGGTCGGTGTGTGCGTGATTGACAGGTAAACGGCGAATCAGAGTTCACACCCTGTGTCTGCCTGTGGTGAACCAGCTCAGCGACGTCTTCGCAGGCGCCGATGTTCAAGCCATCACCTGCCTGCTTGCCAACATGGGTACACACACACACACACACACACACACACACACACACACACACACACACACAATCTGCATGTTCAGCCATGTTTTCTTTAATAACGTAATGAAAAAAAGTCACAGATTTTTCTAAACGATATTCTTTTTCTGTCTGTCTGTCTGTCTGTGCAGCTATAGACCGCTCCCTCTCCTGCAGCGTCTCGGACGCCCGGGACGCCCTGGTGAACGCGGTCGTGGACTCACTAGAGTCATATCGTTCCAACATCTCCAATGTGCAGCAAACTGGTGTCATTGCCCCCGCGTGCCTGCGCCTCTTCCCTCTATACACACTCGCGCTGCTCAAACAGGTGCAACCTTCAAACACACCCACACGAAATATCGATCGCTCAAAATTAATGCGTTGTATAAAACTATTTCCGTTCCTTGTAAATGATGATTTTGAAACTCCTTCAGAGAGAGATCACAGACAGGCTATTAGACAGACATTAGTTTATATCACAGTGTCGCTGATTTCTTAGATGATGTTGATTTTTAGTTCTAGCATCAAGGCAAATCACAGGTAGACAATCACTCTACAGTGCGATCTAACACATCCATGTGAATTTCGTCCCTGACAGAAAGCGCTGCGGACGGGGACGAGCACGCGGCTGGACGAGCGAGTGTTCGCAATGTGCGAGTTCAAGTGTCAGCCCTTAAAGCAGATCATGCGCATGATCCACCCTGACCTGTACCGCATCGATAACCTCAACGAACAGGTAACACATACCACTGACTAGACTGTGCCACTGTTCTTTGATCATAATCTTAAGACATCACCACAATAATTATACCAACAAGTACCTCTGACTAGATTGTGTTCTTTGATTAAGTTATAAACCTCACCCCAACCCCCCCCCCCCCTCCTTTTTTTATTACACTTAAGGAATTTTGTGACTCTGTAAATTGTGAATGTTGCATCATGTTATTTGTGATGAGATTATAAGTCAAGGTATAAAAATGTAAAGTCTTGTCATGGAAGTTTTTATGTTTTTATCCCTGCAGTTTATTAATGTTGCATTAATGTGTGCATGCTGTAGGGGGCGCTGCAGTTGAATGAACGGGTGATTCCTCAGCCTCCACTGTTGCAACTCTCAGCTGAGAAGCTCACCAGAGAGGGCGCCTTCCTCCTGGACTGTGGCAGCGTCAGTGCAACTTGACAATTCTCTTTAAATCTACACGTTTCCACTCTATACTACACAACTTAACACAACTGCACACACCTTCACACTTCACTCTACTGTATATAACTGTATACTAGAGGGCCAGAATTTTTGTTTCATTTCCTATACCATATCATGAATGTCAAATAATTCTTTTTCTACATTTTCAATCTGCAATCTTACACAATTATCCACACTACACAACTCTGTACGCCACCGTGCTATGTTCCATTACTGCACAACTTTATACAGCTCCATAATATTCTTTATTACTCTACTTCAGATCCATACTCCTCTACACTGACATAACTCTGAAAACCTCTGTTTTCAACAGTTCAAAACTAAACGACTAAACGATTGCACACACCTCCAACAACACTATAGACATTGACACTATTCTATATAACTCCATAATATACAAACTGAACAGCAGGAAATTGTGTATATATGTTTTTGTTTTGTTTTTTTTTGTATAGAAAATTCTGAATAGCTTAAGAAATGTGACACTTTAAAATTCTCTAAAATGAAACTCTAAGAGTAGAACACAATCAGCGTGTGTGACATTTTTCTTCTCCGTAGTGCCCGATGCTGACTCTTTCTCCTTTTGTTCTGTAGGTGATGTACCTGTGGCTGGGGCGGGGCTGTAACGAGGTGTTCATTAGAGATGTCCTGGGCTGCTCTGACTACACATCTGTACCTGTCAGCATGGTGAGTGTGTATGTGTGCGCGCGCGTGCCTGATATTATCCGTATGATTGATCTACCGCATCAGTGCTAACCTTTGAAGATGGACACCATCCTATATTGATCTAATAAATAAGACTGATGTGGATCGCTTAAGTATAAGGTGTGTATGTGTTTGGGAACAGACCGAGATCCCCGTGTTGGAGACAGCAGCATCTGAAAGAACCAGAGCCTTTGTGTCTTGGCTTCAGGAATCCAGAGGATTTGGCGCCGCCTTCTATGTGCTCAAGTATGACTCCTGTTCCTTTATTTATTAATGTATCGATTGTTCTCTGTTATTTATTGTTCTCTGTTACACTTTATAGCAAAGTAAATGGATATAAAGACAAATAGACATTTTTCTGTGGTAGGCTCAACCAGTTTACTATGAACACACACACTGATGTGTGTAACTGCTGTGAGCTGTGCAAACGGATGTCACAACTATGCAACATCTGCAGTGTTCATATTCACTAGACTGACCGCAATGAAAACCACTGTTTTTAGTTGACTCTGGTCCTTCCATCATAAGTGTTAAATTACTAGTGATGTGTATGATTTCCAGTATAGACAGGAAAAATGTATTGTTATAATTGTCATGATTCTTTTGACTCACATATTGCCACATTGACTGAAACTCAAAAATTCTTTCAATATATTTTTATTAATACATTTATAATAGAGATTGAACCGGTTGATTGCTGTTTTTTTATTTTATTTTTTTTAGTTTAATAGGTTGTGACCAGTGGCCGGCCAATCAGCCTCCGTGTGTTGGGAATGTGTTGGGAATAGTGTTACTTGAGCTGAGAATTAGTCTCAAACAAGTATATTCAAATAAGTCTCAAAACACCACAAACACAACTTACACGTGCGTTAGAAGAGCACTCAAACTGCTCGCTCACTGCTGTTGAGACTTTGGAGGTGTTTGTTTAGAAAGAATAATTATGCTGGAGATGTGCACTGTTCAGTATGTTGAAATGTTTGAAACTCTTGTATTTGACGTTAGTTTTTATTGTTTAAATGCTGCGCTTGGCTTTTAAGTGAGAAAATGAAACGGGATGCATTACTCTGAGGCTGATTGGACAATTGGATTTCTTTTTTTTCTTTTTTTTTACAATTGTAAAACAATTGGGGGGGAAATGTAATACAAAATCAGGATATTTATAAAATCGCAATACTTACAGAATCACAATTTTTATTGAATCAGCACACTATTTATCATAATGATATCGTGTTGGGAGGGAACTCCCATCCCTAATTTTCAGCATTTTCAGTAACTCCTCTCCCTCTCTCTCTTTTCCTCTCTATTCAGAGACGACGCTTCAGCAAAGAGCAGTTTCTTCCAGCACCTGGTCGAGGACCGTTCCGAATCTGCGTTCTCCTACTACGAGTTTCTTCTCCACGTCCAGCAACAGCTGTCCAAATAGAACTGAGCCCGGTCTCGACAACACCATGGACCCCAGTCCGGCAGGACGCCGCCCCGGCGCCTCGCCACGACACGAACCCCTCCCACCTCCCGCTGGCCAGTCACAGCCCGTGGTGCCTGAAAGTGGGGCGGGGCTAGAGACCATTGCAGGAAAACAAACAAACAAAGCAGCAAAACGAACACATGACCCAGCGCAAAACTGTGTTGACGAGAAAAAGACGCTCTACCCTTTACACACACTCTGCGAACTTCAGTCTTCGAACTTTCCTCCCTTGAAATGTTTAGCCACATTTATATCATCCTGCGCCGAGTCTGTATCCGTGTCTTACTTTTAAATAACTTCCCCCTTCGTCCATTTATCATGTGTGCTCACCGAACCCTGTGATTTAAGTTCTGTAGCTGTTGATAACACCGCTGTTTTTCTTTCGTTAGCACATCTCGTCTCTCTCACTGCCTTTCCTCACAACCTAACACACACTGCTACGTCTGACCTTCTCATTCTCTTTGCTGATGTACATCAGTATTTCACTCTATTCTTTCTTTCATTCGTGTCTCCTTAATAATTTTTTTTAAATCACAAGTGTGGGTGTAGTTTTTAACGCCGAGCACTAGTCGATCTTTATCCCGTCTCTAGCAGCAAGAGGTGGAGCGATGGCATAATTCAATCACACACACACACGCAGTAATACATACCTGTAAGATGCCTGGATCTGTGCTGTCTCTGAAGCCGAGATCATCCTTCTCACTCTCTCTGTTTTCTTGGGGAATTATGCGATAAAGCCTTGCTCTCCACTTTATAACTCTGGAGAAAAGAATATTTTATGTGCGATAATTTATGATGAGCTTATTGAATAAAATGAAAGCCTATTCCTCCTCGTGTCTGGTGTCACGTTTCATATCAAGTCTAAAAAAAATAATTCAGTGTGGCAATGGAAATTTTTGTAGATCATATTATATTTTCCACAAAATGTTAATGGAATTATATTCCTCAGAATGACATTTTGAATATGATTTCTAGTAGTAATCAGGGAGGTGGCGTTTTTTTTTAATTCTTGTTCACACAGAAAAGAATAAGTTTTACCACAAAAACATTTTTGAGATGGCTTCATCTTATACATCATTTTTCTTGTTCATCAATTTAACACTGACAGAGCAGACTCCCCCCCCGCCTTTTTTATAAGTACATTCTTGACTAACAAATTTTTTTTTTAAACATTATGTAATATTATTGTAGAAAGCGCCCCAAAATCATAAAAGCTCTATAACCTGTAAATGTTAGCACTTTGGTTTAGCACAATTTATTTACGTCAATATCAGTCACTGCTGTTTTTGACATAGAAATCTATAGAGAGCACATTAACCCGTGTTAAACGTCATCCTATTGTGTGTAAGCCACCTAACCTACTCACACCCTTCTGAAGTTACATTCATGAATTTCCTACCTCTTTAACTGCTCTATTTGATCCACTCATCGTCTATATACAGTACAGTACTGCTTTATCCTGCATACAGGGTCACGGGGGGCCCTGGAGCCTATCCCAGGGGACACTTGCACGCTCATACACGCACTACAGGCAATATGGGAATGCCAATTAACCTAATCTGAATGTCTTTGGACGGGGAGGAAACCCACAAAGCACAGGGAGAACATGCAAACTCCATGCATATGGACAAAAAAAATAATAAACTTGTGTAATGATGTACTGACATTTCAGATCTCTCCATCTATCTATCAGGTCATACTAGACTTGTTTCAAATAACACACAGCAGCTACTTTCCACAGCCTAATCTGTTGTCTAATGAATCATAATGTCTATAATTTCTACACGACGAATCTCTGAACAAATCAGAACAAATCGTTCACATATTTATCGTTCGTATGTTCATCTTCCTTTATTTTTTTCAAGATTTGAACAAATTTTTACAGTTGTCACAACATTTTCATTCTGTTAATGAAGTTCAGCACTATAGTCACTCAAGAACAATAATAATAATGAGTGGCTATAATTCTGAATTTCATTAACAAAATAAGAGTATATATATATATATATATATGAATGTTGTAAGATGTATACTTTTGCAACATTACTGCAGTACGTTGTTCTTTCAGGTTTAGCAGGATGGTCGGATGTAATCAAATGCAATGTTTCAGTTCAGTAATTTTGTTTTGGTTTGTACATTAAAATTAATGCTAAAGCAGTACAGAGCTGAGAGATGCCGCCTACTAGTGGCCGAGCATTGTAATGACTTTGTTCAGGGAATATGTACTGTGTATACAGTATGTACCATATAAGGCCTTTATTCCTCTTATCCTCTTATAAGGTCTACATTTTTTTCTAATAATGTTGCTTTTTATTGTAATTAATCAAATAATAAATCGAATTATTAAACAATCGAGTCTCATTTGCGTTGTCACATTAAATTTAAGAGAATTTTGAAAAGTAAAGTTAGGATTTTGTTAGCCTCTCTTGTTGCACCTGGTACACCTCTAATAGACTGAGAAAAAAAAGGTTCATATGACGTATGCACCAAAGGAAAACAGTCACTCACTCATCGTTTATATCGCTTTATTCTTTAGCCTATCCCAGGGTACAAATCCATCACAGAGCCCTCACATACACACTACAGGCAATTTGGGAACACCAATCAAACCAATCGCATGTCCTTGAACTGTGGAAGAAACCCACCAAGCATGGGGAGAACATGCTGGGAATCAAACCCAGACCTTGGAGGTGCAATGCGACAGCGCTAACCATTAAGCCATCGTGTCTCCCGGAAAACAGACAAACACATTCACAGTTTGTGTTAGACGCTCCTAAGTAGAGAGAAAATGGCTACAGGAAACTCGGTGGGCTTTCTGCAGTCCTACAAGAGAGGAAGCTGAGTAGATGGCCATTAGTCTCTCAGTGTTGTTCAGCCAATCACTCAATAATTACCCAGACGAAAGGCTAAAAATACTACAGCCATTATGGTGGCTTCCTCAAAATGTCCGTCAGAAGAATAATGGTGTTGTTACCAAGCAGGGACTGGATCGACACGGGTTTATTTCATTACAGCGGTCACAGAGACTAGAAAGAGACTAAAAGCTGATGGTAAATAAAGTGAATAATGGACTAAAAAGTGGGCCAAATTTTTTACATAAGTTAAAGTGTAGTTGGCACGGTGGTGTAGTGGTTAGCACTGTCGCCTTGCACCGCCAGGGTCCGGGTTTGATCCCCGGCCAGGCTTGTTTCCCGTCTCCCTGTGCTTGGTGGGTTTCCTCTGGGTACTCCGGTTTCCTCCCACAGTCCAAGACATGTAGGTTAGGCTAATTGGCCTTCCCAAATTGCCCGTAGTGTGTGAATGAGTGAGTGTATGTGTGTGTGTCTGTGCCCGGCGATGGATTGGCACCCTGTCCTGGGTGTACCCAGCCATGTGCCCGAAGTCTCCTGGGATAGGCTCCAGCCCAGTGACCCCCCCCCCCCCCCCCGTGACCCTGAATACAGGATTAAGCGGTATAGATGATGAGTGAGTGAGTAAAGTGCAGTTAGTTGTTCAAGGTGGCATGGTGGCACCTCCAGGGTCCAGGTTCGATTCCTGCCTGAGGTTTGTTGGCATGTTCTCTCCATGCTTGGATGCCCTCAAATTGCCTGCAGTGTGTGATTAGTAAAAGCGTCCTACCTACCATGGCTGTAAAAATGGGAATAAATACCATGTTCACCACTGGCCTCCACAGTCCTGAGTCGGACTACAGAAGTCCATGGATGGATACTCGATTAAATCAATTCTCTGATAAATGATAAAGTACAGCTTTAAATTCTGCACTGAAGAAAACATTCAAGATTAAAGAATATTTTTTATGACATACAGTGATTACAAGTGTGTATATGGAGCAGTGGAGGCTTAAACAGAACAGCAACTTGGCAACTTAACTGATTAGAAAGTCGGGGGTTCAAGCCCCAGCCCCGCCAAGTTGCCACTGCTGAGTCAATGAGCAAAGCCCTTAATCCTTCCTGCACCATGGGCTCTGTATCATGGCTGACCCTGTGGTCTGACCCCAGCTTCCTGGGTAGAATTTCACTGTGCTATAAGTTCATTGGTGGTACGGTGGTGTAGTGGTTAGCACTGTCGCCTTGCACCTCCAGCGTCCGTGTTCGATTCCCGGCCAGGTTCGATTCCTATTTCTGTGTGCATGGAGTTTGCATGTTCTCCCCATGCTTGGTGGGTTTCCTCCGGGTACTCCGGTTTCCTCCCACAGTCCAAAGACATGTAGGTTAAGTTAATTGGCGTTCCCAAAATTGCCTGTAGTGAGTGTGTGACCTGCGATAGATTGGCACCCTGTCCAGGGTGTACCCCGCCCTGGGATAGGCTCCAGGCCCCCCACAACCCTGAGGATTAAGTGGTATATATGATGAGTGAGTGAGTGTAAGGCAATTGAATCCTGTTATGATCTCTGACCTCATCACAAACAACATTGAAAGCAAATGTGAGGTTTTTGCATAAGGTCTATACCAAACAGTTTAACATTTCATATATAAGTATGATGACAGTTTGTTATATTAACAGCTATGGAATACAAATGAGGACACATACAAGAGACTGCCCTCTAGTGGGATAAATGCTAAATGCTACTTGTCATCAGGATGGATGAATCTTTTCCATTGGAACCCAGTTAAAACTCTCTAGGGGCATTGGTGGTTCAGTGGTTGGTCTCTCACCTTCCAAGAGGAAGGCCCGGGTTCGATTCCCAGCCAATGTCTAAACCTTAGCTACTGGATGCAGTGCCACTCCCAAAACAGGAGGGTTGCATCAGGAAGGAAAAACCTGTGCCAAGTTGTTGTGCAGATCGAATGGTCCGCTGTAGCAACCCCTCGGCAGGAGCAGCCGAAAGACCAACGACAACCCAGTTAGAAATCTTTGGATGTTAATTTAAATAAAATGAAGTCTGCTTGTACCATATGAGCCAGTTCTAACATTCACACACTACAAGCAAGTGGACTGTGGGAGGAAACTGGAGGAAACCCACCAAACATGGGGAGAACATGCAAACAGATCCAAGGTGGGAATCGAACCCTCGGCCCTGGAGGTGCAAGGCGACAATGCTAACCGCTAAGCCACTGTGGTACCAGTTTAAAGGGTTAATTAGATATAAATTTCCGTTGTCTGGTTTCCTGACACACATACAATGCAGGTGATCATATGTGTGTGTTAAGTAAGAATCCAGTGCTGCTTTGCGCTGGATCCTTACTTAAGTTGCAGCAACTTTCACTGGTTAGCTTATTATCAATATGAACTGATCAATACATGAGATCTTTTGGTCAGAATGGACAGACATGCAGTGTGCTTAGGCTCCGCACTGAGGAGGAGTCATGATTCGCCAAAGACTGATTGTGATCATGTTTTCCTTTATGCTAACACACACACACACTGTTTTGCACTCAGTGGGTATTTGAGGGTTTGCTGGGAAACACCCTTGTATCCTCATGAGTGCTGTTAAGCATTTTTAGCTAACAGTTAACTGTGTTAAACATTGGCGTTGTAATAACAGCTGGATGCCAGCTCTCCTCTCTCTCTCTCTCTCTCTCTCTCTCTCTCTCTCTCTCTCTCTGTCTGTGCGCACACACACACACACACTGTTCCACTGCCTTTATAATTCCAGACTCTGCACGGATGATGTCACACACTTTTCCCTCTTGCCCACTTATGATGATATTTTCTCCTCTTGTGATGCCAGCAATCTCCTTCACATATCCCATACACTCATTTCTGGTTTGTTTGCACGATGTTACACCTCCTGCTGTGAGTTTTTATTCTTCCAGCTGTTCTGAAGTGACCCTTTGTAGATAAGTGCTTCCTTCCCGGCAGTGTTCCCCCTTTTCAGCACGTGTGCGCTCGGCCTTCTGAGTCGTCTGAACTTGACGTTACAGGATGAAGGAAACACAATAGCGAGACCGAACTTTGATCGTGGGTATGTTATACACTCCATGAGAAGACAACACTACTTGCTTTTGGGTGTCGCTTTCTGGAGGTGCATGGAGCCATGGATAGTTGACTGGTTTAGCAGATAAGCTCTGCTTTGGGGATTAACTCGTTGCCAAATATCCTGTTGTTGTCTTATTAGAGATAAGAAGTTCATATCTCTTAAACCACCACCACCACCATGCTTCACTGTGCTGGGTGTTCAAATTCTAATCAAACCAGAGAACATTCTGGTCTCCAAATGGCATTTTATATGTTTATTTTTTTTTAATCCAGCAATGACTTTCCTCTCACCTCTTCTCCACTAAACCCTTCTTTGTGGAATGTCCAGGCTATAAATATCCGCCTGTCGTAGCTCTAGATCTCTCTGGAATTCGCCTTGTGCTTCTCTGACTCGCTTTGGACGGTCGTGGATTTAACAACAATCCCATTGGAATATTTTTATAAACCAAAAATCCTGATTAATATTCTTTTTTCAGACCTTTTTCCCCCTAGACTTGTTTTGATAGCTCATTCTTCGTCATGATGCTGTTTTATTTGAAATGCAAATTCTCAGGCCTTCCAGGAGCAGGTGTATTGATATTGGAATCACATGATACGATAATTGCGCAACTCTCTCTCTCCCTTGCCTTCGTATAATTAATAAACGTTAATGCACGTGATTGGATGAAGCGAGGATCTAAGAGAGGATCTGTTAAAGAACCCAAGTTATTTGAGTTTATTTTTCTCTTTCTTTTTAAGGAACTATTTTCTTCATCCGATTTTCTTGAATGCAGTTATCTTTGAAGGCATCTTTTCATTCATATGGCTTTTTTTGCATGTGCTTAAGATGTATTTTGTACAGTACTGTACTGACTTACCTGCACTGCTGCTACAGTATTTGATCTGCTAAAAGACTTCTGCATTCGGATTTCAGTTAACAACCTATATTAAGACATAAAAGCATATTGACGGGCGTTCATGTCAAACTGGGACTTTTGATTAAGGAGAAGAGATATAATCCCCTGCTACACTAATGCACTTATCCCAGCGTTTCACTAGTGCTTGGATATTATCAAGTTAGAAAGTCTTTTCACTACGCCAGAGCCTGCTTCACGCCTGAAACCCTGGCCTCCCAGGAACTCCTTTAATAGTCCAAACATGTGGAAATGGCTTGGAGCGAGGTCAGGAATTGGGCAATAACTCCCAGCTGAGTTCCTACTGTATAATATGCAATGGTGTTGGTGAATGATTGTGTGTACAGTTCCAACAGACGGATGTGGGTCTTCTGCAAGTTGGCAGTGTTATCTGCTTATTTTTTTTTACGGATCAGAGCCTGTATTCACAAAGGTTCTTAAGCCTAAAAGTTGCTCCTAGTGAATAGACTTAATTGACTAAGATTTAGTCCTAAATTTAAGGTGAAATTCTAAGAAAATGTCTTAATTCTAAGAATTTTTTTAGAATTTCTCTTAAATGTAGGACTAAATCTTAGAAAAGATAAAAATGATTCACGAAACATCTTAGCCCTGAAAACAGCTCCTAAGATAAAAATTGTTAAGATTAGAGAGGAGGACCTTTAAGAGGCTTAATAGTTTCTATAGCAGAGGACAAAATGGTGGAAAGAAGAAATTTTCTCCAAACGCTGAACGTAAAGCTAAAAGTAAACACTGCTCTTCTGTCCAATTTGTTCTTTTACTTCCTTCCATCTCTCTTGGATTGTTGGATACATACCATCCAAAAGTGCAACTTAAATAGACTGTCCTGCAATCATGTAAATTGGTAACTTTATAAATTTAGCCTATAACAAAAACTTTGCATGAAGTAGACTGTATTCATGATTATACAATTTCTTCATATACCAACATACTGTTTATCCTATTATCATGTATTCTATATTCACAAAGAGCGCATTTCAAGACCTTTACAGAGGTCAGAGGTTATTTTTTATCAACCAAACACAGTCCTTGAATTGCTGCGTCATCCCTAGCGACGGGGTCGACCACACCCCCTCACTAAGATAAAGGTTTTTGTACTTTCCTTAGTCAGGGTTGCTCTAAAAAGTTTCCTAAATCACTTTTAGTCTAGGACTCCCAGCTAGGACTTTTTTTAAGCTGAGAAGCTAAGTTCCAGATGTTCCACTCGCTGAATGCCACCCCGGTCGGGATCATCGTTCGCGGACTAACAGCCTTCTTTAAAATGTTTGCACCATTCACGTGTTTGACTACAGCTAAGAGTCTCATCACTGCACTGATCTTCAAGTCTTCTGTAAATGTCGATCAGTTTTGCACCTTCATTCGAGAGAAATGACATACATAAACATTATGATTTCACTGTCTGCCCCGGGTTTGACTTGGACACCCCCATATAACCAAAGTACGGTTGCATTATGCATTATGGTTGCAGTGGCTGAAAGAGGAAAAATAGCTGGGCGTACAGACAAACCACAGTCTTATCTGATTTTGATGATTCCGTCTTGAATGAATACCTGGCTGTCGTTAGAAGGATGTGAAACTTAGCAACAGACCAGGCTACATTCTTGATGTTCGCATAAAACCTGAAACCTTGAAGATGCTGAAGATCTCTGCCACTCCCTACATGCCTTTCTAGTACTTTGTTTTCTAGCAACAGCACTTCTGTAGTTTATGTTTCCTGTGCAATCATTACATGATCAGACACCCACACACTGCTGATCAGGCGGAAATATAAAGGTGTTACTGACATCCTGTGTGTGCATCTCGATTAAATGCTTCTTTAACTAAAAGACCTCGAACATCACTTACATTATAACAAGTGCTCGCATGGAAAAAACTCAAAAAAAAAAAAAAAAAAAAAAAAGAGAAGAAGCCCAACATCAACTCCATACAGATGCATAAGCAACACAAACGCTCATCTTAACCCCAGGCTTTAGACAGATGTCACAAGCTGCTTATAAATGAGCTTATTTTTGTCATTTTAAAATCCACGCAGAACAAGACAGCTTTCACAGACATGACTGAACAGGAGCACAGAAGGCTTTGTAGATTATCTTTAGCAGATCGCTCATTCTGTCGGGCCTTAAGGTGCATGCGTTTCCTGTCTGCACACAATGAGTATTGTTCGGCAGGAAGGGAGGTGAGATAGTACGGATACACACACATACTGTATACGGCTCGGTAAATAATTTAAAGAGCACTCCGCCAACGTTTGAACATCGCAAATCTTATCTCGTGATCATAAATCTAACAGCTATTATTATTTGTATAGTCCTGACTGCTTGATTGATTATGACTTTATTATGATTTAAGTATGTATTATTCAAAGAACATGAATTATAAGCGATGTTTTGATTTAGATGGCGTTTGGAATTGGTATCATTGTAACAATAAAAAAACTGAGTGAGCAACTGTATTCAGTTAGCCATCAGTATTTGCAAAATACATAATAATTTTATGCATTTTTGAAATTATGATTATTATTACTATTATTATTATTATTATTCATCCTTAATAGCCGCCTGGTTTAAACGACTCTATGATTTACATTCAGTTTGATTTCAATTAAGAACTTGAGTGGCTGAGATTGAGGATCTGCCAATTGAGATTTAAATCTGGATACAGTTATGGATTACGATTGTGTCATAACACATAAATCAATTGAACCATAATTATAGGTTTTATTCCCTAGAAATGACTACTTTATTAGCGATTATTCGTTTTTCACCAGTTATTTATCAGTATGTGTCTGTGTACGTGTGCTGTGTTTGTACACACCCTCATCGATGTTGCTGAGTGATCAAACGGGATGTGATGAGCACTTTATCCTGTGTTCAAGGTTCATTTTTCTTCCGGCAAACATAATCTGTTAATACGCACGAACAGACATGGCCGAACACCACACCTCTCCATAAAAGCATATATACAGGGTCAGACTTGTGAGTGCTGATTTGTGTACTAGCATGCAGTAAGAATAGCATTTAGACCATAAACTAAAACTAGTCAGAAAAAAAAAAAACCTAAATAAGAAATTGGATATTATACAAATGACATGATCATAAATCAAGCTAACCTGTAATAAACCTAGCATTATCCATATCATAATATCATAAACGTAGCAAGATCCTGATCTTGAGAAATGATCCTAAACACAATCTAGTATATAATAAACTGGTGTCGTCCCTCTGTTCCCCAGATTTGTACAACACATAATGGGAGCATGACAAAGGGTCCTATGTTTCCAGATCTGCATGATGCCCAGTTTGAGGGGTCCCATGTTCCCATTGTCCGATATGTTCCCGGCGTCCTGGGTTCCCTGCGTCTATAGACTGTAGCACATAATGGAAACCTGAAAATTAAAAATGTTCCCCAGCTCTGTATTTGTTGAATGAAATTCTTTCTATGGACCTCCAAAACCACATCGAATGATAACCATTAGTTTGTTTAGTTCGTTTTGAAGCTTTGTTCTAATAATGGACTATAATAAACCTGACCCGAAATCAAAACTAACCTCTAATAAACCTGACCCTAAATGATGTTCTCAGCTCTCTGTTTGTTTGATGAAACTTTTTGCCATGATCCTACACCGAAACTAGTATATCGTAAACAAACTGTATAACAACATAGGTATAAACTAAAGCTTAGTAATTGCTACAAGCAATTAAACTTAAACTAGTATGAACCACTATACTGTATATCCATCAACCCATCTGTCGTCCAACTAGGGACCGTGGAGGCCAATGCTGACTAGTGCATTTTTTTCTGTAAAAAATGCAGTGTAAAAGCCTCACACACACAAACACACTATGAGCAATTTGGGAACACCTATCAGCCTAATCTTAGTCACAGTTAATCACAGTTTTAATTGTGGGAGGAAACTAAAGTACCCAGTGGAAACCCCCCGAACATGGGGTTTTAGGGTGGGTCTGTGTGCAAACTCCATGCACACAGACCCGTGGCGGGAATCGAACCTGGGCCCTGGAGGTGGTCTGGACAGGTTTGGGTTCCAGATGGGTTGCAGTGTGTGTGTGTGTGTGTGTGTGTGTGTGTGTGTGTGTGTGTGTGTGTGTGTGTGTGTGTGTGTGTGTGTGTGTGTGTGTGTGTGTGTGTGTGTGTGTGTGTGTGTGTGTGTGTGTGTGTGTGTGTGTGTGTGTGTGTGTGTGTGTGTGTGTGTGTGTGTGTGTGTGTGTGTGTGTGTGTGTGTGTGTGTGTGTGTGTGTGTGTGTGTGTGTGTGTGTGTGTGTGTGTGTGTGTGTGTGTGTGTGTGTGTGTGAAAGAGAGAGAGAGAGAGATGTTACATAAGGACCATGTGCTGCCCAGTCTCACTTCTGTCCTCAATATGTGATTTAAAAATGAATGAATAAATAAATAAATAAATAAATAAATCTTGGCACAGGTGTACACATCCAGATGGGTAACTGATGGTTTTGTTACACTGCTCGGGGCATTAATATTTTATTTATTTTTTTACTTTTGCCGTATTATTTTGTGGTTTGATTCCAATTGCCCCTTGGAGAGAAGTGTCCCTATAAATTCACTACAACGTTCTTTAATAAAAAAGTTCTTCTGAGTTCCTGGGATTTCTGTCCCAGTGGGCGTGGTTAGTTTCAGTGACCAGATCTCTGAACATCAGTGGTAGATTTCCGAGTGTGGTGTGTGAGAGTTCTCGGCTACTTAAGGCGTTTAATATGGATATTTATCGGCCTTCTGATCTCTCAGGATCTGGTGCGACTTTGTTAAAGACTATTTATGGATGGGTTTAGTTAACAATCACACTTGCGCTGTAAATATAAATATAGGTCATGTTGTTCTGCTTTGCTTGGCAATGCTCGTTGGAATGCCGTTAAACAGGAGCGCATGTGTTCGTGTTATATGCATGTCTGTGACCTTATGCACTTTTAGGCCTTTTGTATTGTGTAAGGAGGATATTTTCGGAGTGCACAACAAACTGGGTGTGGGAAAGAGTCATCCGTGTCCATCTCGACCACTCCCCCCCCCCCCCCCCCCCACACACACACACACACTCCCTTCCCTATTGCCAGATATAGATGTAACCTAACTGCCAGTTATTTCACCATCGTGAGTCATCAGAGTGATATGCAAACCAATGACACAAAGGTGATCTGACACTTCAGATTTCCTGGTACTGTTGTGCATTTTAAATTCGTTTCAGGAATCCTGCCATTATCCGAAAATGATTCATGAGTTTGAATGAGCGGACAATGAAAAACTCCCTGAGACGACATGAGAAAAAAGAATCAAAAAAGAAATGCATCCTCTTTTGGGTGACACCGCATAGTATGGTATATGAATTGCTCTTCAACTATAAATAATACAGCAGCCTTGCTGAAATGTTGTTTAGTATGAGCGTACTGTTTATGAGCCTCCTGGGTCCCTCCACTCTGCTGGGAAGGCTTTCCACTAGCTTTAGGAGCGTGACTGTGGGGATTCTGTGCTCATTTAGCCGCTAGAGCATTAGTGAGGTCAGGCACTGATGTCGGACGAGGTGGCCTGGTACATATTCGGCATTCCGGTTTATCCCAGTGGAGTTGAGGTCAGGTCTCTGTCGAGGACACTTGAGTTCCTTGACTCCAAGCAATTGATGTCTTCTTCGTGCACAGCGGGAACAGACATGATGGAACAGGGTTGGGACTTTTAGTTCCAGTAATAGGAAATGTTATAGACACTTGTCTGCTTCCAACTGTTGTTTGAATAAGAACCACGTATTGATGTGATGGTCAGGTGTTCACATACTTTCACCTATATACAGGGTGCGTGAAAATGACCTATGGAATGTATCTGGCTGGGATAACATTAGCGAGCTTATTTTCATGCAGGATGGTGCACCACCCCATGTTGCTCTTACTGTGCATGCGCGGTTAGATCAGCATTTTCCAGTATGTTGGCTGGGACGATGCAGACCTCATGAATGGCCTCCAAGAAGTCCAAGTCTCAGTCCATGTGGTTTTTTTCCTGTGGGGCTTCGCAAAGGACAGGACAAAGCCTCGCACACCGGAGGACTTGGAGGCACGGATTTAGGAGGTTCCCGGCAATATCCCAAATGACTTCCTTCAGAATACTGTGCATTCCATCCCTGGCCACCGCCACTGGTGCCCATGTTAAATTTTAAGATTTGCTTTCATTTTCCTATGTAATAATGTACATGTATGAAATATGGGCTTTATTTACAATTTTATGCCTAGTTATTTTTCACCCACCCCGTAATGTAATACGTGCACCAACCACAGTGTACAGACCATTAAGCCAAACCCATGCAAGGTTCTATGTGAATTTATATAATTATGATCCTTTCATACTGTCCTTGATTAATATCATTGTGAAATCAGTGTTGTTGTAAAATCTAGCGACGAGGTTTAAAGACATTTTGAAATAGCTGGTAAAGTTCCCTCATGCCAATAAAATATCTGTTCAGAGGTCTAACTCCATTTTCTCCGACATCCAGGGATTTGTAAGAGCATGAAAAAACAAACAACCAACATCCAACCAATCACGGTAAGAGGCGTCGCTACTGGCCCGCCAGTAGAAAAACACCAGCGGTATGAAAAACGCTACCTTTTGCTCAAACATGAATGAATGAATGTGTTTTAAACAGATTGCCTTTAAAGGGGACAAGGCTGCCATTGAGAGTGTTTGGGCCCTTCCCTTAAACAAATTTTATTCCTCTTGCCTAATCAGGTTGGAAATGCAAATCACAGGTTTCTATTCATGCACTAGTTGTAGTATGTTAGAACTCTATAGTAACCGCTAAGTCAGACGCACATTGATTTTAAAAAAGCATCAAAATCACTGTTTATTTTAAGCATTAATCTGCTAAAATATCTATCTATCTGTTATATATTAGAGATGGGAACAATTCAAAATCAGTGAAGTATCATGACTTTTTTGTGTGCCAATTCATGCATCGCCACACTGACTCAAAAATCTTTTATTATTATTATTTTTTTTATATATGTATTTAATAAAATAAAATAAAATATTGCAGTTCATCTATAATACTACAGATGGAGCGCTCTAAAATACTCACTCTTTGACACTCAGTACAACATCCTTTGTAGTAAAGTTTTTAAATAATTGTTACAAAATTTGTGCAAAAAAGTATAGCATAGTTTAAAAAATCATAATACATACAGAAACACAATACAAATTGAATCGACATTCAGGTATCATGATAATATCGTATCGGCTGGTCCCTGGTGATTCCCATGCACACTATCTATCTATCTATCTATCTATCTATCTCTCTATCTTTTGGAGATGGCGGTGTCAAAAATTTTGCAGTTCCTCTATAATAATCCTACAGGTGGTGCGCTCTAAACTACTCACACATGGGCAGGCAGTACATCCTGTGTGGTACAAGCAAATTATATGCTAAGTTTGTTTAGAATTGTAACAAAACCTGAAAAAAAAAATTACATTAAATACCGAATCAGGATATTTATAAAATTGCAATACTTATTAATACAAATCGAATTGGCACATGTGGATCTTGATCATATTGGTAAATTGACTGATCCCTGGTGATTTCCATACCTGATATGTGTGTGTGTGTGAGAGAGAGAGAGAGAGAGAGAGAGAGAGAGAGAGAGAGTGAAAGATATAATACAAACATATCAGATTTATTTATTTATTTAAAATTTTTAATGAAAAAATTAACAACAGAATCACTGATTTGGAAAAGGATCACCTACCTCCTAAAAATTTAATTAGAGGCCTCTGAGTGGCGCAGTGGTAAAGTGCTCGCCCTATCACCCGGAGATTGCGAGTTCGATTCCCGGGTGATGCTGTAACCTCTCGCAGCCGGAGGTGTAGAGAGAGCTGATTGGCCGAGCTCTCTCAGAGGGGAGGGATGAGAGATACTTAGTGCTCTACAGCCAATCAGGGGCGTCTGTGAGCTCGCGCAACGGAAGGAGCGGATAGCGCCGAGTGTTACTCCGCCCCCAATGGTGCGTGAGCGAGCAGTTCGAAAAGAGGTGGTCGGCTGGCGATAGTCTTCGGCCCTCCCGACTGGGTGGTAGTAGTAGCCGTAATGTGGGAGCCCCCTAGTGACGGGGTGGAATTGGACACGAGAATCGGGAAAAAAAAAAAAAATATATATATATATATATATATATATTTTTTTTAATTAGAATCAGGTGAAACTGAGTGTCCTGTATAAACAGTGTGTGTGTGTGTGCGTGCGTACTTTATTGAGACACTCTGCCACACCTGGTCCACAGGTAAACACACCTGCTGTTGGAAAAGGAAGCTCGATGCTTCAGCTGGATTTACAGCTGGATTTGTCAGCCTTCAGCAACACAAAAGTTCAAGGCTGTTCTGACGTCATGTTTAAACATTGCGTAATATTTGCTCAAGAAGGTCTGGATTACAAAAGTACACCGATTTTTTTTTTTTTAAATTTTCAATTTCAAATTAAATTTTCAAAATTTAATCTTGGAGCACAACTCTGACGTTTGCATAGTTGCGTGTGTGTTCTTGGTAAGCCTGCGCCTTTAAGCTGAAGGCTCCTGATGATGAAGTGCGCTGGGTGTCCTGGAGGGCGGGAGCGCGCAAACTTCTCCTCCTGCATTACTCGGGCTTTTTATATTCCTCTCGCGCTCGCTCGCTCGCGCTGCTGCGTTCATCCTCCGGCGCTGAAAGCTCGGTGATTATCGCTACCGTGTCCGGTTTCTGATCAGCGCCATGGCGTCTAAAGGCAGCGGGACGGAGGCGCTGGGCACGCGCCTGGCGGAGGATCAGCTGCGCGTGCTGGAGGAGAATTTCACGCGCGGCGGCAAGAACCCGGACGGAACAACGCTCCTGCTCATCGCCGCCGAGTGCGGACTGAGCGAGGAGGAGACGCGCGTGAGTGCAGAGCCACTGACATTACACACACTCACACATCACACAGCAGAAATTCATTCTCAAGCTTTATTTAATAGCATCAAACTTTAAATAAGTCTAGAACTGAGTACATATGAAATTAGTTTTAAATGCACAACAATATCTGGAATATCTATCCATCTATAGGAGCCATAGAATATAAAATTTTTGCTGAACCAAGTAAAGATTACAGTGAGTTAATATGAATTTTTTTTTTAATCTTTGGAATATTAGGGATGTGATTGTCATTGCTCGTCTATACCGCTTTACCCAGGGTCACAGGGGGCCTGGAGCCTATCCCAGGAGACTGGGGGCAAGATTCAGGGTACACCCTGGATGGGGTACCATGCATCACAGGACACACACACATATACACTCATTCGCACACGCATTTGCACACTGCAGGCAACTTGGGGACTCCAGTTAGCACAAAGTTAAAAAAAATTATTATTATTAATTTTTTACTTAGGCTGTCTTTACATAATCCCACTCTTATCTTTTTTATTTCTTATTATATTCCCCCTCCTGATTTTCTACTTAATTTAGTCTTGGTCAGTTATCACCCCCGTGTTAGGGCGCTCAGATGGCCTAGTCCTTGGAAAGAGTCCCAGACTTGATTCACACTCAGGCACTTTGGATGCAGGACACCCCTAGTGCCATTTCTATGCGTGGATAAAAATGTAAGGATTGCCTCAGAAAAGCCATCTGGAGTAAAACTTCAAATGCCAAATCAACACAATTGACAATTGAACAATTAGGCCTCCCATGTCATACAACAACTACACATTTAGGATTGACAGCTTCTTCTGGGACACGTAAAGCAAAACGGGTGAGCTCTGAGACGTGTGAGGCCTGCCAGGACATCCTTTCAGACCGGTTCTCATGCAGGACAGCGCTATCTACGATCACTCCTGCATCCTTAACCTTGCAGATTTCCATGGTTAACTGATGATTTAAAGCACGCTCAGTGTTGCTTCCCCATCCTCAGATGTCTGCGTCATCGTCTGGATATACTGTGAACTCATGGTCCACGCGCGATAGGGGAAACGCTTTTCTGTTCCATCACCGAGGTACTGATGCACGGTATCCTGATATCCTCTCTGAGTACTGCGTGTGCTGACACTCATATCCTCATGAGAAGCGCTGAAACAAAGCCCGCAAAGGTTCTGCTGCCAAGTTATGCGAAACATCTTGATGACATTTCATGTCCTGTGTTCACTTTCAGTATCTGTGAACGTAATACCATAGCAGTGTTAGATGCACCTACGAGGAAAAGATGCCGAGTCTGAAAACGTGGAGAAAACACAACATTTTGAAATGGATTGTTTAACACAGAATCCAGCTGCTGATTATAATTAATTGCTAATTAAAGAATAACACAGTTTGCTTTGATCGGTTTATAGTTACAGTTCATGTTGTGGAACATCAGCAAGAGATTTAGACACTGTTATTACTCATAAGAGCCTATAAATAATCAGCTTCTCTTTGTTGTTTCTGAGTATAAGACCAGAACCACAGCTTGTCATGTTTCTGAGAAAAGCCCTCTTCCTGTGCTACCTCTAAGTGATACAAAATGATGACACCGGTGACACCAATGGGTTACTTTTAACCGTGTATGCAGGCTGCAGACTTGTTTTACTGGGACAGTTTTAAAGTTAGTAACAAGTACTGCGGCATAATTAATCACATAGAAATAAAAATCGCAGTATGGACCCGTACAGTTATTTAATCACAAAAGCCTGCAGTTTATTACAGGTAATGTACAAATAGTCTTGAATTTATGTAGAGTTTGATTGAAGTGTTTGTTTATTTATTTATTTTTTACTTTGAGGTGACAAATAAAATAAATATTGGCAAACATTTACTTAATGAGATAATTTGCGAATCATTTGGTAATATGTCTGCATACAAAATGGTGCATTACATATAGTCATAATAATTACAAATAATGAATCATTAATAATCTCATTCGATTTTTTTTGGACAACTCTTTTGGCTCCACTATGATCTTTGGCAATGGATGAAATCGTTAAATAAATCCGAAGCTCTAATTAACAAAACAGCATTTGCGTTGCATTTTTATAAAATTTCTTGTAAAATACAATATCTATCTCTTTATTAATGTTATGATGTCACAATAACTTAAAAAAAGATTAATTTCTATTGATGCTGCTAATTGATCACCTTTGTTAAAATGTCCAAGATGAGCATGAAGTCTTTAACAAGCATTGGATCGTTGCGTCGGATCCTTCCTGTCAAAGCCACGCCTTATGAGTCACACTAACGAGCAGGTTAGAAATTGGATTCCATGGAAGCAGTTAATTAACAAAGTAAAGTATTGTACTATTGTACACTGTACTATTTTTATTTCTATATGACATTGCTTACATCTTAACTCCTGTTGGGCCAGGACAGGAATATTTACCACATTTTAGTGAAATCATTTATCACACATGATATTAATAGTTAGCTTATACATTTTAAAAGTTCTGTTTATTTAATATTGGTCATAATTTCTATTAAGGTTAGCAAATCTTTTGCATTACTGCTTTTTTTTTTTTTTTTTTTTTTTGCCTAAACACTCCATGATTTTTCCATGATCCAGTTTGGGCAGCATAAAAAGTTTGGACACAAGGTTGGATTTATTTTCTTCCGTCTAGAACAATACTGGATTTTTTCAAAACTATGAAATAACACATATGGCATTAGGGTATTAAGTAACCACAACTACAACAGTCAGATGTTATTTAAAGACATGAAGGTCAGCTGTTCTGGAACAGAACTCGCGAGAACAGTATTGTGTCAAGTGCGTTTGCAAAACCCATCAATGATGAAACTGTCTCTCATGAAGACCTTCCCAGAAAAGCAAGACCAAAACTTCCCTCTGCTGTAGAGAAGTTAATGTAGAGTTACCAGCCTCAAAAATCACAGATTAACAAACAGCACCTCAGATTAGAGGCGTTATAAAGGATTTACAGAACTAAAGTTTATTAACAGAGATTATTGTGTAATTTGGATGTCTTGCAGTTTTGGTTTACAATGTAGAAAGGAATCAAAATCAGGAAAGACAATGGAATTAGCAGGTGTGTTCAAACTTTTCACTGGTAGTGTGTGTTCCCAGAGCCCCGTGTTTGCCAGTTTTAGTTTCCTGTGTTCCCCTGGCCAATATAGCACCTGAAAAGATGTTCCCCAGCTCTCTATTCGTTTGGTGAAATTCTTTTTCCCGGCCAGGTTCGATTCCCGTCTCCGTGTGCATGGAGTTTGCATGTTCTCCCCGTGCTTGGTGGGTTTCCTCCGGGTACTCCGGTTTCCTCCCAAAGACATGTAGGTTAGGTTAATTGGCGTTCCCAAAATTGGCTGTAGTATGTTTGTGCCCTGCGATGGATTGGCACTCTGTCCAGGGTGTACCCTGCGTTGTGCCCTAAGTCTCCTGGGATAGGCTCCAGGCCCCCCGAGACCTTGAATACAGGATTAAGTGGTACATGAGTGAGTGAGTAAATAGTTTGGAAAACTTGTTTCAGTATAATTAAACTACAAGATATTCAAGAAATATTTTATCCTGAAATGGGTCACATTTGTCTCGAAGAGAATAAGAGGGTTCATGTGTGTTAGAAAAATGAACCTAGGAACCTTGGAACCTGGGTGTTCTCCCTTTATTACTTACAATCGTTAAAACAAAGCATGCATTAACTGGTTAATTCTAAGGTTATGAAAGAAGTGTTGTTTTTCTGATTATAAAAGAAAAGAAAAGAAACCAAAAATACTAAAGAGCATGCTACACTTGTCTTGGCCGAATGGTAACCTTCGATTTAAGTGAAAGAGAACCGTCAATATAACACAGAACCTGTTCTGTCTGACGGGCTACATTCGCGGTAACTGGAGAAACTGCGCAGACGTTCCCTTTTAACTTCATCCTCCACATCCGAAATACTGAGGAATGAGGAAATGTTACTCGCTCTTGGTTAAACGATCCCATGTTTTGCATAGAGTTTGAGTTTTCTCTGCTCTAGTTCAGTACACAGAACTGCTGCTGGACGAGGCATCGACATCCCTGTTCTGTTTCCACATCTCTATCTGGTGTGAGATAAACTGTGCTGACAGTGTGATTGTGAGCAGGTCAGCTTAATGAACCCACTGCCAATCAAACGAGAGAAGGTTCCTTGATCACATCGTGCTTCTCGGAAAGAAAATCCGTTTCTAAAACCCGCAGTATACGAAATGCATAGCAGAGTGAATATCAGATGTTAAAAAAACGTTGTTTTTACGTTATAGCGGTTTTGATGAAATGACATTGATTGCAAACTGTAGCATCAAAACAGTGACGTTTTAACCTTTACTTGGAGCATTTATTCCGATGGCCATCCATTCACAAAACGTTTGATCACATCCATTGGTCACTTGAGTTTCCAACAAGGTTTGATCAGAGATTGGGACGGACACAACAGCTTCCCGCACACAGCGTGTGTATCTCATGCCACACATCTGTTAGTGTTGTAATGTTTCATCCCTGTTTCGTTTTCTTTCCGAAAGATTAGCGTAAGGTGTTTTCAGGCTGTTTTCAATGTAATGTTGTTTGTCGGGTATTTTTTTCCACATTCCTGTTATGTACACCCATTTACAACATCCAATATCATGTTCCCTAGTGGACAGTGCTCTCAGCATAGTGATGATAGTATGGTACTAATATTGTTCTGAAAGCGTTTTTGCGACATCGTGACATTCAGCGTTATCGCATCATGATGTAGTCAAATTTGTTCTGATATCATTCCATCATTTCAAGTCAATATAACTTTCAAAAACAACTCAATACCAACGTTGTCTCAATTTACATACAGAACATGGCCAATTTAATGAAACTGCAACCTATGGCAATCAAAAATGTATCCTACTGGATAAGGCACTAAGGATAGGGGTTAGTTAGTTAGGGGTTAGACAGGAAATTCCGAAGTGTATATAATTATAAAAAAATGTTATCGCCAATCATCAGAAACACATCATCATTTTTATTGATATACTGGGTATTGATATACTCTATATCTCAAAAGATTAAAAAAAATTTTTTATAATTACTAAATTTGTTTCACCAAACATGTAAAGTTTCAGCTTGACACTGGAGACTCCTACCATAACCTGTACATTTCTGTGTGCACCGAACTCTCCAGGTTACACGAGGCTAAATCCTGCGCTGGTGATTTCCATTGCAAATGTTCCCCGACTCTAGGAAAGCCCGTCACTGAATGCTCCATTTGAATATTGGGAACTAAAAGCGTAAATACGGATGTGCTCAATGTTCCGCACCTGTCATTTGTCTTTTTTTTTTGTTTTGTTTTGCTTATTTGCCATCTTCGTCCAACCAGTTCAACCTGCATGTACTGCATGTTTGTGTGTGTGGGTGTGTGTGTGTGTATCTAAGGGTGGGTGGGCCTTAAGAGTTTGGCTCGGAGTTGCAATGACATCATGATACCGCTGGTCCCACACATATTATATAGAGTTTTGTGCATGGAATGCTTTCAGGCTCGGTTCTTTAGAGCACAAACCATTGAGATGAGATGCAACATGTACAAGACGTAGGCATGCACTTTTACACATCGTATAACTAGTACTTTTGGAAGATTGACTTTTCTTTCCATTAAAATCTGAATCCCTCAGCAGCTATGAACACCACACAGCCATGCGAATAACTAGTGTTGATCGGCTCGTTGTCATGACGACTTAAGTGACGCGCCCTCCCAACCCCTGACATCAGTGTTTCACGGTTTCCTTTGTCCCGATCCAACAACTTAAAAACAGTACCATAAAATATCAGCTCTTGGGCCAGCTTCTTTCTCCTTCTTCTCATCCCGAGCTTGACCTTGTCTTTAGATGATCGTCCAACACAACCGAAACCTCTCCTGCTGCCATTTAAATCCTCACTGTGTTGCTCCCCCCCTTACGCAGATGAATAGCAGATCTTTGATATCTTTGATATAGTCACACAGAGGTTCAGTTTTTTGAGTTGGTTCAGTAAAATTCCACAAATTTTTAACACAATACAAAGTGGTGTCGGAATTAAAGAGAAATCTGTGGCAACTAAAATTAGACCTTGTGTAATAACATGCAAACCTATAGATGATGCAATCAGAAAATACCCAATGCTTATGACACACATGTCACTGATAAAATACTGTACAAGTTTAGCCTTAACAAAATCCCCTGAAGATTGAGACACACTTTGATTAGATCACAAGTAGACCTATAAATAGGGGAAGTTTGGGCCAAATGTTAGACGTCACGGCGGCTTAGTGGTTCGCACTGTTGCCTTGCACTTCCAGGCTCAATTGGCGTTTCCAAATTGTTTCCAAATCAGTGATTGAATGTTGAACGGAGGTCCTACCATGGTTGAACAAATGGAATAAATACAATGGTCCCCATTGGCCTCCACGGTCCCTAGTTGGACTACAGAGGTTCTAGATGGATGGATCGATGGGCCTAATGTTGGCACAGTGGTGCAGTGGGTTCTTACATCCTGGCTCCCCAGGTTTGACCCTGAGCACAGGTTAATGTGTCTGTCTGCATGGGTTTCCTCTGGGTTCTCTGGTTTCTTCCTAAAAACTGTGTGTGAATATGCATGTGCACAGTCCCTTCCAGCAGACTGGCATCCCAACCCATTGATCCAAAAATTCACGAATATTATAACAAGAGCTTTGTGATATCATCAATCTTCTGTTGATCATTTCATTTAATCATTTCGATGAAATTTCGATTCATTCAAAATCAATTAACACTTTTTAAATGGCAAATTGTATATGGTTAAATGGTCAAAAAGTTTTTGCAGACAATAGAAACCACACACATCTTATGCAAATACTCGCATTTTGCAAGAATATCGCTTCTTCTTCTTTTGAGTCTATGGGTGGTTAATGCAATAGCGCCACCTACCAGAAGGGAGTATAAAGCAGAGAATTGGCAGGGAGAAAAAAAAGTTGTACAAAATGATTTTTTTTTTTTACTGCAGTCAAGGTAATAAGAGTAATTAGTTTTTTTTATGAAGCAATGAAATTGTTATATAAAAATCAAGATTTCGATTTGTTCTCCAAAACCTGCTGGATCCGGCCGGGCAATTCTCTGGTGTCACTCACTCGATCCATGCATGCTAGATTGCTTTCTGTTCTCAATTCATTTGACAAGTCCCGAGGTGAAGGCATTTTTGACCTGCCACATATACATGTATTTGTGGATTTCCATGCATAACTAAAGCAGCTGATTCGGGAACTGATTCAGCTCCATTTATAAGCACATTAAACTTATTAGAATCAACCATGTTGGATAATGTTTTTTTTAGCAGACCAGGGATTAAAATCATGGCCAAATAATGATTTGATACATTTTTTTTTTTTGCATAGAATAACCGAACAAGAGAAATTAGGCGTGAAGAGAAATGAGCTAATATGTGTCTGTGGCTAACCAGAGATAAATCTAACAAGTGTAAATGCGTGTCACATGGATCTGTCCATTATAATACTAACATGTGCTTTTTTGTCTCTTTTCTCTCTCTTTCTCTCTGATAGAAATGGTTCATGATGCGTACCGCTCAGTGGAGACAATCAGAGGGACTTCCTCCTCAACCGGGATCAGTCAAAGACTGAAGACAAGCAAGACCCTGCCCATCTCCATTCATCCATCATGTCGCTAATGCTCTCTATCCGTCATCCTCTGTTCTTTCCATCTGCCATGTATGTGTCAAGTCTCCTGCTTTCTTACCCTTACGTTCTTTATTGTTGAATTTATACTATATTTGATGGCTGTATGTAAAGCAAAAGTATATTACACGCAGGTTTACAAGAAATAAAATGTATATATGGCTATGAGTGAATGTTATCCTGTCTGTTAATGTAACATTTAATATATATTGCAGATATGCAGTTAGAGGAAAATTATCTTGATTGATGATCTCTGTTATCGCTCCACAGCTTATTAACACTGTATGCCAAAGTGTTTTATTTCTCATTTAACTATATATTTACTTATGTTATAGCAGCTACATCAAAGGTATTATCAAAGGTTACAAAGGTAAGAAAAGTTATACGGGTTAAAGGTAACAATCAAGAAGATAAGAGAGCTGTGATGATGGAATGTGTTCATGTCGGCAATACAGTATTATAGATTCTGTACAATTTGGAAAAGAATGACCCGAATATGCAAATCAATGTTTTGCTTGAATGGGCCTTTAAGCTGATGTGTTTCCGCTGTGATGAATGAGTGTCTGTCATGAAAGAACATCATGCAAAGAGGCTCGGTCAGATCCCGCATGAATCACTTTCAGTAAGTTCTTCTGACGGATCAGCAAACAATAGTTGAATATAAAGAATGGAAAAAAGAAAGAAGAGTCAAGTCTTTATAGTTTGATATATTCATCTCTGCATAGACTGTAAATAGCATTTCCTGTTTACAGCAAGGGCTTACTGACAGTCAAATGTTTTCGTCCTGCTTAAAAATGATGTGAAACTAGAAAACTGAAACTGTGAGGAAAGGACCATGTGTATCAGTGGTGTTACTTACAGTACGCCTCTTCAGTAAGGCTCGACTGTCCTGTAACCAAATATAGTCCCGAGTGGTTTATTTCCATTCTGTCCATTTAGGTTTAAGAACTTCATTATATTGACAATAAGAGACATTATTATTATTATTATTATTATTATATGGAATTCATGGGTGGGCCAGAAAATGGTGATCATCAGCTGGTCATTGGGAACAATAGACATCAGTGATTGGTCAATGAGAAAAAATGTGATTAGGGATTGGGCATTAAGAACAGTAGTAATTAGTAATTGATTAATCAGAAGATCAGAGACCAGGAATTGATAAATGGGAATATTACTTAGCAGGAATTGGGTGATGAGGGTTTGGTCATTTGAAACAATGATCATCATCATCAACTTGTCATTGGGAAGAATGGAAATCAGGGATTGGTCATTGGGAACTATCATGATCATCAATTGGGCATTGAGAACAATAGAGATCAGGGTTTGGTCATTTGGAACAATAGTGATTTGTGATTAGTCAATAAGAAAAGAATTGTGATATGGGATTGGTCATTTAGAACAGTGATGATCAGCAATTGGTCCATGTGAAAAACAGTGATCAGGGATAGATCATTCCGAACAATAGTGCTTAGTGATCGGTCTTTGCAAATACTAGTGATCATTGATTCACCTCAACCCCAGAACCTGCTGATAAAACGTGAGGAGAGTTGCTAAACTGACGAGCACACGCTAGTCAAAGGATGTGACGAGCAATTGTAATCAGTAAGTTGTAACTGGAAACGATAATAACTATTCTCTGCTCATATATGAGAGCCAGTTCTCAATGTTCATCTTAAAGTACCGGCTCAAAGAGTCAAGTCTTTCACAAACAGCAAACTAATTGGGTGTGTATATGTGTGTTTTGATTAGAGTTAATGGCTGTCAGAATGGCCGCACGCCCACTTAGAAAAATAAACATGTTGAGCTGAAAGCAAATGCTGTGCTCTCTCAAACCTGGCACTGAAATACTGTATGCACACACACACACACACACACACACACACACACACATACACAGAAAATACAACAGTTCAGCACTTCTAAGCTACCAGCATAAATAAACAATGAGTCTATCCCTCACACTTGTCTTTAATATTAGGATGTGAATTAGAGCCTCCAGTGGGCGATAAAGGAGTGTGTGGAGTGTGTGAGAACAGATTGGATCTCCATCCAGCACTCGACTGGGCAGTATGCACACTGTGAGAATTGAGTGTTGCCACAACGACTAGACAAATACATGTGGAACCTATCAGCGAGGATGAATGAGAGACAGAGAGATCCGGATGTCAGAGAGCCAGCTGGATGCAGATCCTTCTCTCTCTCTCTCTCTCTCTCTCTCTGTCTCAGTTCCAGGAGGAGACGCGTCTCGTCTTAGTGATCTGAAAGCTGATCAGCGGTGTAACTCGGACCGGTTCGTTCTGCACACTGTGTCTTTGTTTGAATGTCTGTAGTCAGCAGATGAGAGCATTTGGTCTGTATTTGCAGTCAGTTGCTTGACTTTAAAACAATGCCTGGATGTGGACTAATTTATTCATCATACCTCTGTCGCTCTGTTCCTCTTACTAAACAACAAACCACAGAAGTAGCACGAGGTCTGTCGCTTGAAGCTTGTAGTAAACCCCTCTGCTGTGACACGTGGGTGCAAATAAGAATTCCTTGTTGCACACACCACGTAGTGCCCTTGAGCAGGGGTTAGAGAGTAATTTGGAATTCAGCCTTGTGTTACGAGCTAGTTAGCTTTGTAGCTGTAAGCAAAAGAACACTGATAGTTCCGAGGTGATTCGGAACGACCTGGATGCAATTATTAAGGAGTCAAATTGTCTTTTCTTAAGATGACGTAGCGTTATCAGATGTGTTTTTCTGCGGAAATTGCTTCCTCTGCTCCTCTGCTACGCCATGTGGGTGTGGCCACTCCACTTTTGACAGGATCTAGCAAATAATGCATACATACAGTCTGGTGCCTTGCATAAGTAAGCAAGCAATCAAGGGAAACTCTTCAGGAGCTGCAGAGGTCTTGAGCTCAAACTGGAGAAGCTCACTCACTCACTTACTCATCATCTATACCTGTTTATCCTGTATTCAGGGTCGCGGGGGTTGGCTGGAGCCTATCCACGCACAAGGCGGGGTACACCCTGGACAGGGTGCCAATCCATCACAGAGCACACACCCACATACACACACTCACTCCCTCATTAACACACTACGGCCAATTTGGGAACGCCAATTAGTCTAATCTGCATGTCTCTGGACTGTGGTAGAAAACCGGAGTACACGGAGGAAACACACCAAGCGCGGGGAGAACATACAAACTCCATGCACACAGAGACGGGAATCGAGCCTGGCCGGGGATCGAACCCGGACCCTGGTGGACTAGAGAAGCTGTTCAGAGGAACATAACGCTTGGAGTTTGTTTAAAAAAAAAAAAAAATCTACTGCAAACCCAATGCTAAATATCATCCTGAGAACACCATGCGTGCTATGAAGCATGGTAGTGGTAGCGCCACATTGAACATTACCCATGGCCTCTTGATTCCTACAGTACTCTGACCACTAACTTTTGCTAGGTGGTTCAGCCTCAGGCAGAGTCACTGTAGTACCACATTTTTTCCATTCAACTTTTGTTAAAAATGGATTTTAAGGTCCTGGCATTATTTTGAATTAGACCTTAAAAGTACCTATGCGAAACTAAGCTGATCACAGCTAACAATCATTTGCCTGATTTTTGCTCCACATAGTTGTTATCACTGTTGAGTCGCACCTCCAGGTTTGGGGGTTCTCTTGGTTTTGCTCCCAAAAATGGCTCACAGTGTATAATTGACTCATAAGGTTCCAGGCGTACCCTGCCCTAAGTTCACTGCGATAGGCTCCAAGTCCTGCACATGTAGATTTTTGTATGTCCTTCTACATGCATACTTCAATATGCATGGAAGTACATACTGTATTTCATGTATCTGTACTTCACCCCAGTAGTGTGATTAGTGTATATTTTTTACCTTTACGCTGCTGCATCCTACAAAAAATATCTTTAATTTCTAGTTCACTATATCTCAACATACGTAGCATCGTGTTACATAACCAAAGTGGTTTGTAGTATTTGAAGTAGGAATATCTGCTGACTGTTATGCGTAATTGCATGATTTACCTTGTAATGTTTCCTGGTCTTTGTTTTCACTCAGTTGTGTCACATTTTTCTTTCCTGATGTCACAATCTGCTAAGAGAATGATATCACACTATAGCTATGAAGCTACGTGCTACTATGTGATCACACCCCCATACAGTCACACCCACACAGAGTGTATCAGTGATTATAGGAATTATGGCTTGTTTCAGTTTAACTTCCCAATGGCTCAGTACCAGCTTTTATCATTTTCTTTTTCTTTAGTAAATCCAGTGTTAAATCATACACATAGCTATTCTTTGTATTATACTTCACTCTTTTCGATCTTGTGTACCTGCACTTCCATTTTGTCTTGTGCCGGTTTTCATGGCATGTCAGTTCCTCTCAGATACAGACTGTAATTTTGTCCTATATTAATATAATTGTTGCTTTTAAGCTGTTAAAATTGAGCCGCCATCCCACTATTGGTTGTTAATGAACGGTTTCACCTCAGCACCTATTAAAATAATTTCTTTTGGCTGCATGCTCTTTTTTTATTGCCCGCTTTTTTTTGTTGTTGTTGTATAGCCATTTTAAAAATGATTGCCAGTCACACAGATGTAAAATTAAAGTTTTGTAAGCATTACAAAAAAAAAATGCAAAAGAAGCTCTGGAAGTGATTTAACAGTATGCTGACCCCTAGTGTTTTAAAAAGTAAATGGCAAGTGCGTTCTAATTAAGTTTTGCAAAAGTTTGTACACCCCTTTCCATGGGAAAGTGCATCTATAAAACTGAAATCTATGTTAATTTAGTGTGCATTGTGTTTAATGAAAGCCTGTTACAAAAGACATTTTTGATGAAATGTTTGCAAAGTCTATAAACAGTCTCCAGGCATCCATCTGGGAACCTCCGTAGTCCAACTAGGGACCGTGGAGGCTAATTTGAGAGGACCACTTAACCTAATCTGCAGGTTTTTGGATTGTGGGAGGAAACCCACCAAGCACTGGGAGAACATACAAACTCCACACACACACCCAGACCCCGAGGTGGGAATTGAACCAGGAGCATGGAGGAACGTGGCTACAATGAAAACCACCATGCCACCTAAAGATACGGTATTTCAAACTTCATAAAATTTAAAACAGGATAAAAATAGTAACTAGAGTCATAGGTACTGCTTTTAATACTAAAACAAATAGAAGAAAATAAGGTTACACTACAATTACACAAAGCTATGACTATGAATAAATCACAAAATTATTTGGAAAAAAATAACTGCTTTGGGAATTTTCTAAATAATCTAAAACAAATAGTAATGAAACTGAAAAAGGGCAAAATAATTTTGTTTGGAAGAAAATGATCATTAATTTTCTACAACAGCAACTCGGACAATATTTGTATCGTGGATTTTCCGTAAATGGATTATTTTAACATAAATGTGTAACTGTTGATTTTCTAAGCGTTTTTAAAAGGAGCCTCCAATGTCAGTGACGACAATGTACATTTTGTAATAAATTAAAATAAATATTAGTGCTGACAAATTGCTATAGTTTGAGAGGAATAAAACGCTTCACTTTGGTTGCATTTCAGCTTTCTTACACATTTCCTCCAACAGATTGGTTTATCATTTTAAATACAGGTACTCTCCAACTTACCAACTAGTTCCGTTCCGGGAGCATGTAAGTCCAATTTGTTCTTGTGAGTCTTTGACATGAATGTACAATGCAAAGCACATCAATCCATGATTTTCTGAAATTAGGATCATTCATCAGGACAGCTTTACAGCACAGCCATATCACACTAGAGGGAGTGCACGGCTTTGGATTTCCAGCACAACAGCATGGCCCTGAGTGTGATACTGCTTTTATACAACAAACAACTCACTCCTGGTAAGTCTGTCTCTGTCCACCATTCGTTCTCTGCAGCTGATCCAGAATGCAGCTGAGCATCTTGTTTTCAATCTTCCGAAATTCTCCCACCCCACCCCACTTCTCCGCTCCCTGCACTGGCTTCCTGTAGCTGCCCGCACCTGATGCTTGCCTACAAAGCTTAAAATGGCCCAGCACCCACTTATCTCTCAGCTCTAATCACACCATGTACCGCACCATGTTCCTTCCGATCCTCCAGCACTGCTCGGCTTGTCCCAGCATCTCTTAGGGATCGACGAAGGCACTCATCCAGACTCTTTTCTGTTCTGGCACCTAGGGGTGGAATGAACTTCCTCAAGATGTCCGTACAGCTGACAACCTTTAAACAATGACTCAAGACGTATCTGTTTCTTCAATACTAACCGCCCCATTAAAAAAAAAAACTTCCCTCTATGTTTGACTGATGGTAACTATGTAGGTTAGTAACCTAGTAACCCTTGGTGTAAGTATCTATCCAATGACGGAAACTTCAAAGCACTTTTTGTAAGAGCGTCTGGTAAGTGGCAGACGTCTGGCATGTAAATGGTAAACACCATTTATTTAACCAGTTATTTTGCTCTGCTAACATAACATGGCAGCGCTCGTGGCCAAAAGTTGGCAACCAATAGTTAGTTAGTAATCAACAGGGGTGAAAGTCATTTTAAATGTAAATGTTAATGTAATGTTATCAGATGCGTTTTTCTCTGCAATGTGCTTTTCGTTACTGGTTTTGTATGTGGGTTTTGGCAGGCAGCTGCTCCTTAATCAGGACTGACAACCATGTAGACCTAATTTCACCCAGACTGTGAATAACAGTTTTAACGGTTATTAGAACAAGTGATCCGGAGTGATACACATACTGAAATGTTCTAGTGATGTTATGCTCTATATCATCACTCATAGAATGCCTCTCATCTAATCAGGTCACTCGGTCGGAACGTACCGTATAACATTCAGTATACACCTGCGGAAAGCAGTCTACTCTGTAAAGTTTTTACTGTACAGATGAGTTTTAACATTTTTCCCACACACTCTTTCCCTCCATTCTTTTTGTGTAACCAGAATGATAGCTGTATAAATTGATATGAAAAACACACTCTGATACACAGAAAAGTGAACATTCTCCTGTTTTCTGGCTGGAGTTTACTGTTCTGGCATTTCACTTAAAACAACACAACCTTTCCAATTTCAAATCGAACCGTTCCAAGATAAAGTCTGAGGTTTGCAGATAGCAAAAACAGAAAAACAGAAAGAAAAAAAAAAACCCACAGAAACTTTTCTCCATGTTTCTTAGTGTGGTCATTTAATCAGTCCATGTGTTATACTGGTTTATTTTTTCTTACTCTCTGTTGTGTGTTCCTGATCCATGATATATAATAATCATATCCGGGTATGTGATTATGAGGTCTCTGTCTCTTTATAGCTTATTTCAGGGAGGGAAGTAGCTCTTTGGGACGGAGAGCTCTCTCACACGGGCGCTCGCTGTGGCTTTCCTCGCTCCTCTAGACACCTGGTTGTAAAAAGAAAGTCCGTTATGAATGCATTAATATTAATGCGAAGGTTTGTCCCATTTTCCAAACTAGATACATTACAAATCATTTGATTTCTGAAAGAAATTTAGGGTTATCGTAAATCCAGCTAGAATGAAGACAAAAAGAAAACATTTTCGTGTCTAACATTCATGGCAGAGTTTTGAGAAGTATGTGGAGTACATTGTAAAGTTTAAATCACATGTTTTATGACATTTAAAATTTATAGCAAATATTGAACAGAAAATAATACAACATAATATGTTTAACAAATAAAACTTTTTAGGATAAATGTAATGGCACCCTAAAAAATGAGGAAGAGTCAGTGTGTGTCTATAGTAGATGATGAGCTGCAGTGGCTGAGCTGTGTTATTGAAAGATTTTTACCTGTTTGTCACCTTTTTTTCATTGTAAGGTTTTAGCCTTTTATGGCTTATTTAGCTAGTACTACAATGCAAATCAGCTGAGCCTTAAACAATCTTAGGAGATGGCGAACATTATTATTATTATTATTATTAATATTATTATTATTATTATTATTAGTGTTAGGTTTGGAACACAACTACTGTAAATGATCTGGCTAAATAAACCCTGCCACTTTAGCACTATATTATGCACGTGCACACAACAGCATGTTTGTTTACATTTTTATGAATTTCTTGCACTACAAGAGGCTAAAAGAAGTCTAAAAAAAATTTTTTTTTAAATCTATATGTATATCTGATTACCACAGACAATAATTTCGACAAGTTCCTCAAAAAAAAAATAATAAAAATAAAAAAAAACACATAGAATACTAGTCAAAAGTTTGGACACACCTTCTAATTCCATGGTCTTTCCTAATTTTTATTTCTTTCTACCCAGTAAAACAATGCTGAACGCGTCCAAAATATGCAATGGTCTCCTTTGAACAGTTGACTTTGAGATGTGTCTGCTACTCCATAACGCCTCTGATCTGAGGTGCTGTTTGTTAATTAGTGATTTCTGAGGCTGGTAACTTTAAATGAACTTCTCCTCTGCAGAGTTACGTTTTGGTCTCGCTTTCCTGGAATAGTCTTCATGAGAGCCAGTTTCATCACATGACTGATTGTTGTTGTTGCTTAATTTTCTAATTCCGGATGTGTTATTTTATAGTTTGGGAACCACCAGTATTGTTTTAGAATGTGGAAAATAAATGACCGATCAAAAACCATTTAATTAGAAGATGTGTCCACATGTTTGACTGGTACTACATACTGTACTATACATACTGTATATATAAAACCCATCAACTTAAAAAATTAAAGGTCTTGGAATGAGATAAACATGATGGAATGTTTTACCAAAGCCAAGATTTATGGAGTTTTATCCAACTTTCCACCAATTAAGTACTACAGTAAAACTGACCTCTGATTACATTTGATTTTCCAGAGGGCTTTGTGGGATCCACAGCAATCAGACCCACACCACTGTTTGTTGGTAATGTAACCACAAATTCCTCTCTCACTCTCTCTCAAAAATGTAAAACCCATTTCTGAATAGAGAACTTACACACACACGCCTTAATTTACAAATACATGTGGCAAAAAAATAATAATAATAAATCTTAAAACCCCAAACTGACATGATTCAACAACTGAGCTTAGACTTGGAGCAATAAAAGTTTTAATTGTAGTCTTTTAACTACAAAATACTTGTTCGTAGTCTCTCGCTCACACACACTTACAGGCCTGATGGAGCTCTCAGGACATCCAAGCTGGTAGAAGAGTTTGTTCTCTCGCAGTCTGGGCACACACAACTGCTCGAGTCTCGGACTCGCCCGAGCTGATTTAGCTGCATATGAAACACATGTTTCTGTGTTCTACAGTGCACGCACACACACACACACACACACACACACACACACACACACACACAGTTTTATGGATTAAACTGCTTTTGCAATCTATTCATCATAATAGTTTTGTGTGTGTGTGTGTGTGTGTGTGTGTGTGTGTGTGTGTGTGTGTTTGTGAGACCTGGCGGTTGTTCTTGAACTCGGGGTGTATGTGTCTGGGCTGAGCAAGCTGGAGGATTCGAGGAGAGGCGACAGCTGTGCGGACTGCAGAGCTGATGTGCCACACAGGACAGCTGTGCTCACATCGGTTTGTGTGAGGGGGACTACTCGCGCACACACACACACACACACACGCACACACACACAACACGGATGAACAATTATCACAGTTTAAGCAAATCTTATTAAATCATGACTAAACTGAATTGATAATTTATAATGACATAACACATAATTGTTATGACTTATTAATGACTATTAATTGGTGATTTATTAATGACTATTAATTGACTATTAATTAATGACTATTAACAGTTGCATCATTCTGACTGCCATGTGTGTATATTACTGTAGATATTCCCATAGACTGGTGAATCATATCTCAATGTTTGATTAATAAAAAATGTAAAAAATTAATTCAGGAGCCATCATGGCTCTCCTCCCTATCACACACCGACTCCCACACAAGTCACGGGCTTCCTCTGTGACCTCATACCTGACCACCCTGAAGCTCCTGCGACGATAATTTGGAGCTGCCAAGCGCGTGACATGTTCATATTGAGCGGTACTGGAAGGAAGCCACGCCCCCTTCTTCTTTTCTTCCTCAGCCTCCGCGCGCCTTTTCCTAAACAAAATGAAATACAAAAGCGCGTGAGGGCGAGGAGATGTGGCTAATCGGAAAGCTAACCATTATGGAACGCCAACAGGGCCAGATTTGCCCATTTTACTTTTATTACAGCGTAAATAAACGTCTTTTTGTCCACTGTCACACTGGAAATTGTATTTAAATAGTTGTAATTGTAAGCTGTTTAAAAGCAAGTTTAAATCTCTAAAATACTGAGGGAAAATTGAGAATGATAACAAGTCAAGTCAAGTCAAGTCAATTTTATTTATATAGCGCTTTTAACAATTGACATTGTCGCAAAGCAGCTTTACACAATAAAAAGAAGTAAGTCTGTATGCAATGTGTATGAATCAAAATGATAAGATTGTCCCTGATGAGCAAGCCGAGGGCGACGGTGGCAAGGAAAAACTCCCTGGGATGGTAATAGGAAGAAACCTTGAGAGGAACCAGACTCAACAGGGAACCCATCCTCATCTGGGTGATAACGGATAGCAGTGATTGATCAACTTAATAATGTGTACTGGAAGTTCAGTGTAACAGGAGATGTGTTAAAATTAAAAGGAGTCCAGTTTGTTCCTGGAGGCTCAGGTAGACTGTAGGAGATTCCAGTCCTGAGCTATCGAACAACTGAAGTCACAGGTCCCCAGAGCATCAATCGATGATAGGACAGTCTTAATGGAAACCATCCCCAGCCACCATACAAATCCAGGCAGACCACACGGGGCATCCATGCGACGAGATCTCC
>JAAGKR010006051.1:0-26409 GCA_011419295.1 Clarias macrocephalus
TTTTCTTACAAAGCCCCAAAGTTATGGAATAGTTTTCCTATTAATGTTCGGGACTCAGACACAGTCTCAGTGTTTAAGTCTAGGCTAAAAACGTATTTATTTAGCCAAGCATTTTTGTAAATAGATTAGCCTTAGGTAAAGGAGCAGATCTGGGGGACTCATGGACGTAGAGTATTCTGGTGAACTGGTATGTTTAGATGCTGTCCTCCCCACTCTCATTGTTCACTCAGGTTTGTTGACGGTGAGGTGATTGGTTGCTTTACATCTCAGGGAGCCCTCATGTTTGTGTTTCCTTCTGGCTCTCCCTTTTAGTTATTCTGTTATAGTTAGTCCTGCCAGAGTCCCTGCTTGCACTTTGCACTAATATACATTCACCTTATACATGTTGACTGTGACCATACCTAACTGCCATCTCTCCTTATTTTCTGTTCTCTCCTGTTCTGCTCTCTCCTCTCTCTCTCTCTCTCCCTCTCTCTCCCTCTCTCCTTTCCCTCTCTCTGTCTCTCTGTCGAGCTATACATGTTCGCTCCTGAGTTACCAGTGATCCAGACCCCTCTTCCCTCTGGACCCGTCTAACAGGTCCTGGAGTCCTGCTTCTGGTTGGAGATCTCGTCGCATGGATGCCCCGTGTGGTCTGCCTAGATTTGTATGGTGGCTGGGGATGGTTTCCATTAAGACTGACCTATCATCGATTGATGCTCTGGGGACCTGTGACTTCAGTTGTTCGATAGCTCAGGACTGGAATCTCCTACAGTCTACCTGAGCCTCCAGGAACAAACTGGTCTCCATTTAATTTTAATTTTAACACATCTCCTGTTACACTGAACTTCCAGTACACATTATTAAGTTGATCAATCCCTGCTATCCGTTATCACCCAGATGAGGATGGGTTCCCTGTTGGGTCTGGTTCCTCTCAAGGTTTCTTCCTATTACCATCCCAGGGAGTTTTTCCTTGCCACCGTCGCCCTCGGCTTGCTCATCAGGGACAATCTTATCATTTTGATTCATACACATTGCATACAGACTTACTTCTTTTTATTGTGTAAAGCTGCTTTGCGACAATGTCAATTGTTAAAAGCGCTATATAAATAAAATTGACTTGACTTGACTTGACTACTTATATGTATGTACCCATTCTTAAATCTTTGCAGCTGTTGTTGGCAAAACCAGATGTACTTGAGAAGTGCAAGATACCACTTCACATTTGCCTGCAGAGTATTTGTCATACTCTGATGGCTCCTACTACCAGGAAAATGTGCTTCTCTCAGAAGAGGGTCAGAAGTTATCAGTAATTCTCTATATTGATGATTTTGAAATTGCAAACCCTCTAGCTCTATACTCCACTCAGCGGGCCCTTCTGTGCAAATCAAATGATGTACGTCAGCTTGGATATGACAAAGTTTTTACACCTCTCTTGAGTGACTTAAAAACTCTTGAAAAAGAGGGTGTCTACATTGAAACACTTGGTGACTGCCTCAAAGGGACAGTCTACTCTGTTTTGGCCGATAACCTTGCTGCTCATGGTTTAGCTGGTTTCAGTAGGAGTTTCAGGTCTAAATATTTCTGCAGATTTTGTCTTGCTACAAAGACAGACATACAAACATCAGATGCAGTCACTGGTAATTTTTAAATGAGAACCAAAGATCTGCATGATGCAAGATCATACATGACATACAGAAAGGTGACAGTGATAAAAGTTATGGTGTAAAACACAGTTGTGTTCTCTCTGACAATCTCTCTTATTTCCACCCCATCACACTATTTCCACCAAACATCCTACATGACTTGTTTGAAGGTGTGGTTCCTGCGGAGTTGGCCCACTGGCTCGAAGGTCTGCTTGTAAATAAATAGTTTACTTTGGAAAAGCTAAACAGGGCAATACTGTATTTTCCCTTTCAACATTCTGATAAGGTTGACCGCCCTCACCCAATTCCACAAAACTTTGTAATTCGAGGAACAATAGGTAGGAAATTGCATGAGCTCATTGTGTTTCATACTTTCACAGATGACACCATTCAGTACATGGCCTGTAAAATTTCTGATCACAGGCTGCTGCTTCAGGAAGTCTTCCCTAGCTTACAATTACGCCCAAAACATCCTTACATTGACATTATCCTCATCTCATAAGGTGCTTTGATCCTCTGGTGCATCTCTGGAGAATGAGATTTGAAGGGAAGCACAGAGATTTCAAGACAATTGTTCATGATACTCGTAACTACAAGAATGTGTTGCCCTAACAGCATTGATAACACTCCAGGAAGTTACTGCTCCCAGTTTCCATAAAGCACAACGTTTGTGCACATTTGTGACGGCGGGCTCAGAGCCAGCACTCTACAAGGCACTATCACTTCTCGCTCGAAAGAGAGACCGCGCACCTTCAGCACCATGGACAACTACGCAGGGACGAGGCACCGAAAGCCACAGCGGCTGGTCGCTCATGATCATCCGCCCTCCCGCAGTCGACGCCTGTCTATAAAAGGCTCGCAGCCTCGGTGAGTAGGATCCAACTGACGTCATTAGTAACGCCTGTTTCCTCTTCCCCCTCAGACACGGATCACCCTGAAGGAAAACCCACTCACCAGAGATTTCCGCGGAAGGACCGAACCAGCACCGCGACAGCCTCCCCAGCTTTCCTGAGACGCAGCGCGCCGCGTACAAAGGGACCCGACACTTCACCCTCCCGTGGAGGCTGCATCTTCTGCACCTCCCCGCTCTCCTCACCCCCGAGCACTCCCAGCCTCTAGCACCGTGTGTGTGAACATGAGTGTGTGTTTGTGTGTGACCATGTGATTGCACATAGTGAAACTGAAAGTCAATCAAATAAACATAAAAGAAGAGCACTGCATACCACCTAACTGTGTCTGCTGTCATCTTTGTTTTCCTGTGTTACCTGGTCTCATGACAACATTAAACAAGAAAAGGTGTGTGTTAATCAGTAAAATTCACTGTTGGGTAGATATCTACCCATATGCTGGTATGTTATCTTGCTAAAAGTCAGTAAGCAACTTTGTGCTCATCTTAGAAAGAAAAACAGTGACCTACACTACATGTGCATTTAACTGTTACTGCATGTCAAAAACATTGAAAGAAAAAGTTGAGAGCACAATAACACAATAAACTTGAGATTATGGCTGCTGAGATGTATAAGCATAAAGCATACCCTAGTAGCAAACAGATTGGCAAGACTGCAGAGGCACTTGTGAACAAACATCCCTGTCCGAAAGAAAGAGATTCCAAAACAGGATGTGAGGGTTGGAAGAACAGCCTACGGTTCAAGATGGGTAACTATAGAATCAAACTAAGCAGAGCTGGCATAAAGGATATAGCTGTGAATGCAGGAAAGCGCAGCAGGAATAATCCAGAGGGTGCATCATCGAAGGCCAACATGAAAAGACCCAGAAGAAGGGAGGTTAACTTCCTTCCCAATTATCCCCAGGGAGAATCTAAGGACACTCTGGAGACCAAAAGGCTTAAAATCGTGGAGCAGTTCAAGAAGACATCTGCAGAAAGAGACATGATTCTTCTCCATCAACATACAGATCTGGCCATTAAGAATGCACGCTTTTTCCCGCGAGATCCCTCAATTTGGCCCGCGACATGCCGCGAGATCCCTCAAGCAACATTCAGGAATTAAAAATAAATGTGTTGTGCTTCACTGAATATCCGCCAGATGGCGCATGGAAGGACTTTATCTAAAAGCCAGACCAAGTACAATGAAGAATTGTGTATAGTTAGTTAGTATAAATCAATCAGCATTGATTAATTATTTCATCCATTATTTGACTACGGCTGGAAATAATATCTGGAATGTGATTGTGGATTTATGACTGAAATAAAGCTGTTCATCGGCGTGCGTGAACCCGCGGCTCGTACTTTCACTTTACAAAAGGTGCAGACATTCTCCCCCAGGAAGTCATCGCCTCTTGCAATAATGCAGATCAAGCATACATCACCTGCCCATAAATAAAAATTCATATGTAAGCAAATACGTAAAATGTATTTCACTTAAATATTACAGATTAAAACAAGGAAAGTAGACGTGCTGAGCTTCAGTTCATTGTGATGCGGATAAACGGTCCAGTAAGGAAACCGGTTTCGTTATTTTAACAAATCTGAATATATTCAGTAAATGTATGTATTACACTCAAAGTATCAACTCCAACTATGAAGTCTGATTTAATTGATACCATTAAACATTTTATTTTCTTCTATTTATGTTCATGGTTTGCTGGCGAAATACATTTTGGAAACTAAAGCAAAAACTTGTATCCCCTCGGGGCTTATGCCCTTATTTATTTGAGAGAGAGAGCAGGGGGTTGTGGCACTAGTAAACTGAGCGCGCTGAACAGTTGCGTGCCGCTCTCCCTCTCGCCAGAGTTTTAGACAGACAGAGGCTTGGGCTTTGCCTCCGTCTTTTAACCGTGTGTATAAGTGGCCGCGCCGGTGCGGTGAACAGTTTAAGCCCGGCTCTGCCACCCGCGTCGTTACAGATACTTTGTGTAATTCACAAAATTACTGAATATGTTCAGGTTTTGTAAAATAATGACAACCGTTTCCTTCTTAGACCTTTTGTATGAACTGAAGCTCAGCACGTCTTCTTTTCTTGTTTTAATCTATAATATTTAAGTGAAATATATTTAGCGTATTTGCCTAAATATTCCTTTTTATCGACAGGTGTATGACGAAGTGAAGACCTGTTGTTCAGTTAGTGTTAACTATGCGAATGTCCTGATTTGTGAATAGGTCAACATATCTTCGTTAAAACGTAAAAATGTGTCGACATTGAGCACCATCAGAAGACACGAATGAACAAAAAAATCTACCTATTTTTGTAAATATTCTTATATGCACACGAAGTGCTTCGGGCTTTTTATAATAATAAACACAATATTTTTTTGCTGTTTATGTCCAGCATTTCATCCATTATTTGACCATTGCTGGAAATAATAGCTGGAATTTGGTTATGAATTTATGACTGAAATAATGCAGTTCATCGCTGTGCGTGAACCACGATAAACTTTCACTTTACAAAAGGCAGCGTTTTGATTAAAAAGGCTGATAAACCCGTTCGATTTATCGATAAAAATGCCAGAAAGTCATCGCGTTTTGCAATAATACAATACACCGCGTCATCGAGTCTCGCAGATCAAACACAATACACATGTCCACAAATAAAAAGGAATATTTAAGCATATGCGCGAAAAACATTTCACTTATTATTTCTAAATATTACAGATTAAAACAAGGAAAGAAGACGAGCTGAGCTCCAGTACATTGGCGAAATACATTTTAGGCAGAGACGTCTGCTCGGTCTTGTTCATTCTTTTTAAACCCCTCGATTCTGCCAATTCCCCCATCAGCGAAACAGGTTTGATAACTTCACACCTATTGTGAATGAAAGGTGAGAAGAGGGATTACAGTAACTGGGGGTCTGCATGTGTTCACCTCGGAGGGTATAGTCACGTTGTATTCAACAAATAGACTAAAACAAAAACAAAATAATGTTTGCTTCAGCATTGGAGACAATATTGTTTTAGGCTAACTTTATTAAAGATTATACACTTTCGTATTCTTTGTTGTACTTCCTCTTTTTGCAAACATGCATCTGCATCTTTAAATTTGAACAGAAAATAATAGTGGGCTAGTAGGCACGTTATTTTTTATGTAACTTGAACGGCTGAATGAAGTTAAATATACACAATAAATTAATAATTGCGTTTGCTTTACATTTGAGCACTCATGTGTAAATAGCTTTTTCATTGTATATACTACCATATCATATATGTGTTCTAAAAGTATGAGTTTGATTGAGCGGCCCATTCTCTCTCCCAGGCCTGAGAATTTGAGTACAACTGTTGAATCTGCCTTTGAGTCCTTCATTTTCGATGGTGTTGTTTCATTTAATGACACCCACACTGAGACAAAAAAAATTCGCATCCTTTGTGATACTGGAGCCTCTCAGTCCATAATCTTGGAGAATGTGCTGCCATTTTCGGAACAGTCAAGCTGTGGTTCTAGTGTATTATTGCAAGGCATTGATCTTTCTGTGGTTAAAGTTCCGTTACACAATGTCTATTTGCGTTCTGGAATTATTTCAGGCAAAGTTAAGCTGGCAGTTCAGTCTGAGTTGCCTGTTAAGGGTGTTGCGCTCATACTGGGAAATGATCTGGCAGGTAAAAAGGTTTTTTGTTTACCTGAGGTTACAGATGTTCCTGAGGTACAGGATGATTCTTTGCAGGAACAATTTCCAAATGTATTTAGTGATTGTGTGGTGACTCGTGCTCAAGCCCAAAAATTGAAAGAGACTGTAGATTTGTCAAAGACCTTCTTGTGTGCTAAAAACTCTGTTGAGCATGATGACAAAGGTGAATTAGTTGAAGTAAAAATGTGTGGACTTCCCAGTGTTGATTTGCCATTTGGGAAAGCCATGTTAATTGAGGCCCAAGGCGCCGATCAAACTCTGTGTTCCTGTGTTGCAGCTGCGGTCGAGCCAAGCATTTTGCCAGAGCACCCAGTTGCCTACTACTTTGACGATGGTGTGCTGATGTGCAAGTGGTCTCCACGTCATGTCACCGATGACTGGGGAACTGTGTTTCAGGTTGTTATTCCAAGACCTTTTCGAGAGCAAGTTTTGAGCGTTGCACACGACCATGAACTTTCTGGTCACGTAGGTATCAGAAAAACATACGATGGGTTGTTGAAACATTTCTTTTGGCCTTCAATGAAATCCGACGTTTCCAAGTTCTGTAAGTCTTATCATGCATGTCAATTATCTGGCAAGCCCAATCAGGTTATTCCCCCGGCCCCATTGAAGCCGATACCAGTAATTGGTGAACCATTCGAACTAATTTTAGTTGACTGCGTTGTGCCCGTGCCCAAAACTAAATCTGGAAATTCCTATTTGTTAACTCTCATGTGTGTGTCAACCAGATATCCTGAAGCAATACCCCTACGCTCACTTAAAGCTCATGCAATTGTCAAAGCCATTGTCAAATTCTGTACTAACTTTGGGGTGCCTAAATATATACAGTCTGATCAAGGAACAAATTTCATGTCTAAAGTGTTTGCCAAAGTAATAAAAAAATTAAACATCAGACACCAACTATCTAGTCCCTATCACCCTCAGTCCCTCGAACGATTTCATCAAACCCTCAAATCTATGCTCTGTACGTTTTGTGTTGAACAACAAAAAGAATGGGATGAGGAAATCCCATTGTTGTTATTTGCTATTCGAACTACGACTCAAGCTTCTCTCGGTTTTAGTCCGTCAGAGCAAATTTTCGGGCACACGGTACGTGGTCCCTTAAAGATCTTGCAAGAGCAAATTCTCTCAACTCACCACCCTTCTACTACTAAGAATGTTTTTGATTATATTAGCTCATTTCGTGACCGACTGCATCAATTGTGGAAACTGGCAAAACACTTTCTTGATTCTGCACAAGAAAAGATGAAAACTCAATATGATCAAAAGGCTGTCCCACGCTCATTCCAAATTGGTGATAAAGTTCTTGTTGTACTTCCCGTGCCTGGGTCAACACTTCAAGCTAGGTTCACTGGCCCTTATGAGATAAAAGAAAAGTTGAGTGACACTGACTATGTTGTTAACACTCCTGATCGCAGGAGAAAGACACGTGTTTGTCATGTAAATATGCTGAAAGCATATGTGGCACGTTCCGACTCTAAAGGTAAGACTCCCCTCCTCACGATTGCCCCGGTAATTGTTCCACTTTCTGAGTATTCACCAGAAATTGATGGTTTGAAGATGAATAATGCCACCTTTACGTCAGCTCGGTTGTCAAATTCAGAGACTTTATTAAACCTTTCGGCGAAGTTGTCTCACTTACCTCCATCTGCTCAAGCTGACATTAAGGATGTTATTAGGAAATATCCTAATTTGTTTAGTGACATTCCCACCACTACTCACGTGTTAAAACATGACATTGAAGTTGGTTCTCATGCACCCATCAAACAAAGGGCTTATCGGGTAAATCCATTTAAGAAAGAGCTGATGAGAAAAGAAACCCAATATTTGCTTGAACATAATCTAGCATTCCCTAGTTCTAGTCCATGGTGTTCCCCATGTCTTTTAGTTCCCAAGCCAGATGGTACTTCCTGGTTCTGTACTGATTATAGGAAAGTAAATGCGTTGACCAAAGCTGACTCCTTTCCAATGCCGCGCATGGAAGACTGCGTAGACCGAGTGGGAAATGCTAAGTTTGTAACGAAACTTGATCTATTAAAAGGTTATTGGCATGTGCCACTCACTGACCGTGCATCTGAAATTTCTGCTTTTGCTACTCCTGATGCGTTCTTACAGTATCGTGTGATGCCTTTTGGCCTTCGAAATGCAGGAGCTACCTTTCAACAGTTAATGTCTATCGTGTTATCTAAGGTTTCTAACTGTGAAGCTTATCTAGATGACGTTGTCTGCTATGCTGACACTTGGGATGACGATCTTAAATCCATAGATGATGTCTTCAGAAGCCTTTCTGATGCAACTCTTACACTAAATCTAGCAAAGTGTGAATTTGGTTGTGCTACGATCACCTATTTAGGTAAGGAAGTTGGAAATGGTCAAGTTCGTCCCCTAAATTCAAAGGTGCAAGCTATCCTCGATTTTCCAGTTCCCAAGAACAAGAGAGAACTTTCTTGGCATGACCGGCTATTATCGCTGTTTTTGTAAAAACTTTTCTGTTGTGGCCAGTCATCTCACAGCTCTGCTTTGTAAACCTGTTTCCTTTAAGTGGACTCCTATGTGTCAAACTGCTTTGGATTCTTTGAAAACTCTACTCTGTAGTGCTCCAGTACTTGTGGTCCCTCATTTTGAAAAACCATTTTTGTTAGAAGTAGATGCCAGTGGTACAGGTGTCGGTGCTGTTTTATTGCAAACCGGAGATGATGGTTTGAACCATCCGATCAGTTTCTTTTCAAAGAAGTTCCTTAAACATCAAATCAGTTACAGTACTATTGAAAAAGAAGCCCTTGCCTTAATCCTTGCCTTGCAGCATTTTGAAGTGTATATTGGTTCGACTATGCAGCCTGTCACAGTTTTTACAGATCATAATCCTCTTACCTTTCTCCAACAGATGTCAAATGCTAATCATCGTTTAATGCGATGGTTTGACTATTTGTCAAAGTTACAATTTGAAAATTTGTCACAAAAGGGGTGTTGAAAATGCAATTGCCGATTCCCTGTCATGTGTTAACCAGTAAAACATTGTATGTTTTATTTTGTGGGTGGGGGTGTTATGATTTCTTTTTTTTTTCCCCCGATTTTCTCCCTAATTTAGTCGTGTCCAATTCCTCCCTGTCACTAGGGGGCTTCCACATTAAGGCTACTACTACCACTCAGCCAGGAGGGCCGAAGACTATCACGTGTTTCCTCCGAACCACGTGACGCCAGCCGACCGCATCTTTTCGAACCGCTCTCCGCTCCCTCCGTTGCGCGAGCTCACAGCTGCGAGAGGTTACAGCACCACCCGGGATTCGAACTAGCGAGCTCCGGATGGTGCTTTTACCACTGCGCCACTCGGAGACCCGTGTTATGATTTCTGAGATTCTGTTGGTAGATATCTCTCTGCTGTTGGACTTGTGTCTGTTCTAGCTTTTGCCATTTTGAGCCTCGGTAAATTTGATCTGTCGTCTGTCAAATTTGTGAGATTTCGATTGACTGTTGTATGTTCCGTCGTTTGTTTGTTTTGAGTGTTGTGCCAGAGAGAAAGAAAGTGTGAATGTTGTAATCTTTGTAGTAGTGTTTTGTTGCCTTTGTAAATCTTTGTATGGATTGACTACCCGGTTCATTTGATCTTTTGCTCGTTTGTCTGTGGTGTGGATTCTGATTTGTTTGCTTGTAAAGATAAATTTTTGTAAATAATTTGTAGATAACTTGACATACAGGAAGTAGGGGGTGAGACGCCATTTCCTTTTCACATGTCTTTTTACTCTGTTTTTGATTTAGGAAGGTAGGTAAGTAAATTTGTATTTTGTTTTCTAAACTTTAATTTCAGGTTATTTAGTTTTAACCCCAAGTCTATTTTGTTGATTGTTTTGGCCTGGTCTACCTCTGAAGAAAACTCTGTGTAGAACAAAAATAAACTATTGAACTATTTCTCTGGTGTAAGCTCATTCAGTTCTCTTTTTCTGTTACGGCTAAACCCTACAGGTCGTAACAGTGTCTAATGCTGTTCTTTTCCTATTTTACATTACATGCAGTTTGTAATTTACTTGCAATTGTACTTTTAAAATGTAACCTATGTATCTACGGTATAAGTATATTTAACTACTTCAGCTGTGAATGAGAAATTTGGTCTGGCTTTTAGATAAAGTCCTTTAAATATAATTTTATTATTTAATTAATTATCTTATTATAAATACGTATATACCCATATTTCAAATAAGTGTGAATTTATCCAACTGGGTCGCTGTTGGCAAATACTGTAGGGGGTTTTAGATGAATTAACAAGACAGAGCGGGCATTTTTTCCCCCCAGCAAATTAAATCAGACTTCATAGTTGGAGTTGATACTTTGAGTGTAATTCACGATTGACCTGTATATCAACTTGATAACTAGCGAATGCTTTAGTAAAGGGCTCTAAAACAGTTTTACAGAACGTGCGAGTTGACGCCCATGCATGGATCACAAACCATTAAAATGTTGGATTTGAATTAAAATGCCACACACACACATATATATACATTTCACACATAGACGTATATGTGGCTTTTAAATTCAAATCCAACATTTTAACACATTAAGGATATTCGTGTTTAATTAAATTCTTAAATCCTCATGTTCCAGTGTTCATGCAGTAATTTGGTCATGTTCACCCATGGGTTAACCCTAACCCTAACCCTAACCCTATGATTATTCATTATTTATTATTATGCTTACTTACTTAGAGAGATTCTGTTTGATGCAGATTGACCTGTATATCAACTTGATAAATAGCGAATGCTATTAAATGCCACATATGTTTACCCCAAGGGTGAACATAACCAAATTACAGCATAAACACCATATATATATATATATATATATATATATATATATATATATATATGTTTTTTTTTTCTTTCTTGCTATGGTACCTTTACTACCATTTAAAACTATTTATTATAATAAGTGGTGCAGAGATGTATAATAAACTGAAAAGATAAACACAAAAAATGATGGACAGCTATTTATTTAATTATCATTTAAAATATTAATCAACAACATCCATCCATCAATGCAGTATGTCTGCATTTTTACTGATAAATCGCATGCGTTTATCACCTTTTGATCAAAACGCTGCCTTTTGTAAAGTGAAACTGCGAGCCGCGGGATTGAAATGTGTTAGGTTTTAATGAAGAAGTCGTGTGTCCGAGCTAAGTTTTAAGCTAAGAGAAGAAGCGTTTAACTTGTTGTGTCCACTACACCTTGATACACTTACCGGTCCGGGCCCGATCGACCGGGAGAGACAAACACACACACACACACGCAGGCATGATGTCTGAAGATCTCTAGTTTATTCTTAGCAAGGAGAGCACATTTAAACGGTGCTATGTCCTGAACATCAAAAGAACCAGTCATTCACATGTCAGTGATGGAGAGAGCCGGAGACAGACAGGAGAGAGGAAATACATTTACATTCTCCTGATTAAACTAAAGAGTTCTGGCAGACAAGAGCCATTTGGATGTATATTCGTCTGGGTACAGGATATAGAAGGTGTTACCACAGAAGGCGTAAGGAAGCACAGTGAGGGGGCTGTTCTTAGGGCACAGGAATATGAACTGATTAGATTACAATGTCTTACAATATTATAAAACCTTACAAAATGAATTGCAGATTAATTTTAAAGCACGATTTAGGGCATCTCGTTTCAGTATTATAAACATCATTTATGAATTACACTCGAACAGGCAGTAGAGCTCTGATTAGACTACGTACAGTAGGAAATAGGCTCAACATATCATAGGCCAAGCCTCATTTAAATTAAAAAAATGTAATTAACAAATGTAAGTAAACAGCAGTAGCACAAGTTTAGAAAAAAAAATAGACTCTAAATAGATGCCGAATTATTTTTTTAAGGTGTGCCAGCTGGCACTGTTCTTATATTGCTCTTTGTCAGGGTAAATTGTTCAGTGACAACCCCGTAAAATTCCATATACAGTGGAAACGTGTAACGTGGTTTACGAGTGTTCCGCAAACCGAGCAAAGATTTTAAATAATTTTTTATTCGGAAACCGAGCAAGTATTAGTTTACGAGCGCCGAGTATCATGCTTCACACATGCGACTCTTATTTTGACACCGAGCGTCACTCTCTCACCTTACCCCCCATCCCCCTCCCTCCTTCCCCCCATGGCTTCAACTGAAACACACACGCACAGACGCTCTCTCCCCTTTTCACCCCTCCCGGCTTCACAAAGACACAGAAACTCCGCTCTGTCGCGATTCTTTTCAAAGGTGAGGTGCTGGTTCATTTGTTTATTTTTTTGTTTTTTTTTACTTTACAGCAGTGATTCCCGTAGTATGTGCTCACACCAGGTCAGAGAGATTTCTTTTTTTTTCTTGTTAAAACGGCGTTTCCGTATTTGTGTGTGTTTGCTGTGAAACTTAAGTGATTCCTTTAGTATGCGCTCGTGCCAGTCTCGGTTTTTTCCGTAAAACCGGTGTTTCCGCTGTGTTTATGCGCTTGTTATGAAACTTAAAAAGTGAGTCTGTTAATATACGCTCATGTCAGTTTCAGAGAGATTTCTTTTTTCCTGTTAAAACGGTGTTTCTGTTGTGTGTGTGTGTTTGTTGTGAAACTGTTGTGAAAAAGCGAGGTAGGGAGAGGGAGGAGGAGTGTTACTGTGTAAAACGAGGCGAGGGAAGGGGCTAATTCCACACACACATGGCGTGTGCACGCACCAATGGAAACATTTATCTGTCTGGATTTATTTGTACTTTTTTTAAAGGTAAAGTGCAGATTAATTTGTTTTATTTTCATTTTATAGATTGTATTAATTATTTTTATGTATTTATTTTTGGGGGCTGTGGAACGAATTATTAAAGTTTTCATTATTTCTTATGGGAAATGGAGATTTGGTTTAAGAGTGTTTTGGAATACGAGCCCACTTCCGGAACAAATTATGCTCGTAATCCAAGGTTCCACTGTACTGTAAATAGGTACAGTACATCTGTATGAATTAAGCGAGATGCCCACCACCCTGAAAATGGTGAATTCGGGGAAAGAATTCGAGAGGGTTTTTGCGACCACTGAGCTTCTACGGATTCTAAAATTGAGAGTTACTGTTTTTTAATACCTGCAGTGTATTGTTTTTACACAATCTATGATTTCACCTATACTATTTTACAAATGGAATATTTTTTATGTTACACTCCAAAAACTGCTGGGTTAAATGTTAAAGTGCTGGTTATTTTATCTATTTATTATTATTTAGTAGGTGCCTGTTAGAAATACCCCAAATGAAATTAATCCGCTGTTTTAATCACTGCAGAGAGACAGTTAATCAGCCGTAGTTTTCACTACTACTATTCATGATAATAATACTGAATGGAGAAAGCGCAGTCAAAGAAGTAGGAGAGGAGGAGAGTATTGCAGGAGAGAAGAAAATGAAGAATAAATACATATCAGGATTTAAAGTTTGAGCCCGACACATTTATGAGCTTTGTCACTTGCTGTCAATGGGCGCCTAACCCTGCGTTCACACCGAACGCGGCGAGAGCGTCAACGCCGCCGGAAGTCCTTCATCTTCAATGGGAGCCGGCATCGAAGAGCCGCGAAGGGAGTTGAAATCAGCTCAACTTTAGGGTAATGAGTTATGACGCGGCTGAGCGGCAACCAATAAAAAAGTCGAGGTCCTCCGCTTGAGAGGATTCCACGGGATGCAGTCCTTTAACTTTTGTTCCGGCGACATTAGTTCCCAAGCCAAATGGAGGAGAGGCTGATTATTGCAGTGTTTATTAATTATTAATGTTATTTTAATTAAAGACAAAGTCTAGTAAGTGATTCTAATGTTATGATAATAAGAAATATAATATAATAAAAAATATATATTAAATCAGACTAGCAATTCACAATGAACAGAAGCCACAGCATACGAATGGCTTATAATTAGTTTATTTCTACAATACAGTTCTTTCTATAAATCAATTTCTTGTTTTCTTCCACATTTTGGTCCCCACAAGATCAACAAGCTTGATTGCTTTGCGGCCCCTTTAAATACAAAAAAGGCATTCGGTCTACGTCAGAGCGGCCAACAGCGGCAAAGAGCGGCGACAGGCGTCGGCGGCAGGGCGGCGAGAGCGAACTGTTCGGTGTGAACGCAGGGTTAGGGGTTGACGGCATCGTTGATGACTCTGTAACAAACCTGCTACTATTATTTAAAACAGTAACTAGCTGGTAGCAGAAATCAGAGTAGGATAAGGACCACCAGAGGACAATCTTTTATGTAAACAAAAAGTGTATATACATTTATTGTCATGCAGTGTTACACCATCCACTCCCTGTGCCTTCTCACTCACACACACGCGCACACACAGGCGGTTGCCTAATTACGGGGCTCCTGGCCTGCGGGGGCGCTGTGGGAACCCGTTGGGAATCGACACACAACTGCCCCCTACAGGTAATGAAGGGCATTGTCACAGCTTCCCCTGAGCTGCCGCGGAAGCGTGCGAGATCCCTTTTCAAGAAACGTGTGTTCTTAATGGGCAGATCTGTACATAAAAATAATTACTATAAATATAAAGTAAAAATAAAACAAATTAACCTGCACTTCACCTTTAAAAAAAAGTAAAACAGTACACAGTAACCCTTATTGGAGTTTCACACACGCGCACACACAACGGAAACACTGTTTTATCTGGAAAATAAACAAGAAGCATCTCTAATGACACTTGAATGAGAAGAATGGAAAGTAAACAAATGTGCATAAAACAAATTTAGCTGTACTTTACCTTTGAAAAGAATCGTGACAGAGCAGTGTTTCTGTGTAGAGCAGAGTGTGTGTGTGTGTGTGTGCGTGTGTGTGAAGGGCCATGGTGTCCAATGACACATGCGCACACAAAGTGCCCACTGGCACAGAGAGAGAGAGAGAGAGAAAATAGATCATTAACCTCTCTAATGAGACTTTCGTTTGTGTGTTATAATAAACAGTCCACGCACTGTACAAACACACATACAAACACAAAATAAAATATGTTTTACACACACACGTGGTAACAATGTACGCGTTTGCGTGCACGGATGTTGATTATACCAGTGGGAGATGAGCACTAAGACCCAGCAGGGGAGACGATTACCCACAATTCCACAGCAAGAGAGAAATCACGTGACGCTCGGCATCAATGCAAGAAGTGCATGCGTGTTACATGATGTGGAACACTCGCAAACCGACGTTCTACTGTACAATCCATCTGCCAAGCATTGTCTATCCCCGGTACTCTTGTTTTACTCTACACAGTCTAATAACCAATAGATCACCATGTTCTTCCTTTCCCATGGTAACTCTCCATCCACTCACTCTCTATTTTTAAATGATGTATTTTCTCTTTAAATTTTGCACAGAATTTTTACTTGGGTAGAAATGTTGGGTAAAAGAGGTCCTTCACGTTTCCCCTTATGAAGTTTGACAGCAAGTTTCAAGTCTGGCATTTATTAAAACTTGAAATAACTATACAATGGAGTGAAACTAAAGAAAAACAAATCAGTAATTATATTAGGAATATGACTAAAATATGTTTACTAACTCAACTGGTTCAAACTGTTTCATAACTCAAATTATGATGAATAATTTGAGATACAAGAATGCTGTTAATTTTACAGACTTTTTCTATTAAATATTTGCAATGAAAAGGCTTAAGATAATATTATGTTTATGAATGACAACATCCTATTAACTTCACACATTAATACCAAATTTATACATTACGCAAAGGTAATTAAAAGAGTAAACTTACAGCTGTTGCTCTTCAAAAACAAGGATAAAATACAAATATTGAATATTTAAAAATCTATTATAATTGAATAATAGGAGAAATTCAAATTTAATTAGGTGCAATTACGTAATAAAACTTGAAGAAAAAATTGTTAAAGAAATTTAGCTTAAATAGTGGGAAAGTGAAATAGTTGTTTATGAGAAGCTTTACTGATTAATGTGTTTGTAAACTCTGTAGCATTAGTGAGTAGCATCTTACAGAGACTTCAATTTAAAACAGAAAAAGATTTATTATTCTTTGTTTGCTTCAGGGTTGTTTTCTTACTCCACATGAAACACCTTTTCATCTGGTTGCACTCTCCATTTCACCGTGGTGCCCTCTGACATCCCGTAATCATTTAGTATCTGATTGATCTGAAAAAGAACAATACATCATAAACACTAATCGAATAAAACTAATAAAACCTATAATCATGTCACAGAAACTGAACACAGCAGTCAGATTGTGATTACAGTGTGTAAGTGTCAGGGCCCGATGAAGCCCCAGGTCCTGACTACAATAACAAGGAATCGAATAGACTTTATAAATGGAGACTTGTGGAATTGGACACTCACCTGCTCCAGTAATGCTGCCAATACTGCAGGATCGTTCACATCCTGATTCGACTTTACCTTCACCCTTATGATTTGTTGTTGTCCTGTGATTACTTATTAAGGTAAAAAAAAAAAATCTTATAAATATCCTAAATGTATCTAAATAAGAGACTGAATTTAACTTCAACTGACCTTTGTAACAGAAGAAAGGCATGATGTCTGTGCACTGTGCATCAGCAGCCTGGAGGTTATTTATATAACCACAGTTTTCATTCCCCAGGGCATTATCAGGTTTTCCAGGCATCCAGCTGATGGTAGAGAAGTTGGTTTGGTCAGTCCACTTCCAGCCATCTCTGAACAGACCAAACCAATTCGAACTAAAGATTCCAGGGGTCTGTATAGCTATAACAAGATTTTCTGCTGTATCTCTAGCACTAGCTAGATCTGTATGATGCGTTCTGCAGTAAGTCTGAGCTCCATACCATGTCAATGCATTGGTGACGTAAATGTACTTCTGATTGCCGGTTAGAGTATCTGTGAGAATATAAAAACACATGATTACCATATGTTTATAATACGCTGCAATAAGGTTCTAAGCCCCTATGGAATCAGGATGACCAAAGAGGGGCCCCAATAGCAGAGGCCGGTTATTCAAAAGAAATGAATGTTTTGCTTAATCTGGGGTCCAAAAGGTTTTTAAAGATTGCAAGTAAATATGCTTTAACACACTGAATGCCCGTAAGCACAGAGAGAATACAGACTACATAAAATGAGGAAGGGAGTTGTATTAAAGCAATCAGACCTGAGCCCGTATTTACTAAGCATCTTAGGGTGGGAATTAAGTTAATTTGGGACTGAAAATATTCCTAGCTTCACAGCGGGTGTTTTTGTAATTTAAAATGGTGGAGAAGCAAAATGGTGAAATGGTTAAAGCTTTATGCACACAGAAAAAAACGTATAGATGTGTGACTTGCTGCATGATGTTATCTTAATCTGACTGCTCCAATCACAATTGTTTAAAGCCCCTATAATAAAGCTGTGTAGGACTGTCTTAATCTGATCACAATGACTTGTGAAACTGGACAGAAGATGAGACCATGCCACCTGTAAGTTTGCCACACATACCCCTGGGCCAGTATTTACTATGCGTATCAGAAATTATTTCTAAATGGCCAACAATTCTCAGAATTATGCCATTTTGGTCCTACTTTCAGGAGAAGGAGCTATTTATCAAGATTCTTAAGAACAAAGGGGTCGTTATTTGTTAGATGTAATGAGAAAATGGCCTTGATAGAGATGCGTGCAGAGAAGAGATGTTTTATTAACACTGAGTGACATAGAGCTCATAAAAGGTACATTTGGACAAAAATTAAATACTTTTTTTTTCTGAAACATTGTATGCAGTACAGGTCCATCACAATAAATTAGAATGTCATTAAAAATTTGCTTTATACGTCAATAGTATTATTTTAAAATCAATGTGAAATTGCACAGGGAGCCAATGCAGTGTAGATAAGATAGGGGTGATGTGCTCGTATCTTCTGGTTTTAGTGCCTGGTTGCTGCATTCTGGACTAACTGAAGCTTGTTTATACACCTAGTTGAACAACCAGACAGTAAGGCGTTACAATAGTCCAACCTACTGTAGCGGTGATAAAAGCATGAACTAGTTTTTCTGCATCATTTAGTGCCAATATATTCCTTAACTTGGCAATATCTCTGAGATGAAATAATGCTATCCTGGTGATATTATCTACATGAGCTTCAAATGTGCTTCATTTTTGGACTTGGTAACCGCTATAGGCCCTGATTCGAGCTATCTCCCTCAACCTGTGTGTTTGTTCTTGTGGACACTTCTGCATTCATAGACTTCACCTGCATACTTAGGATTTCACTCCCTGCCGGGTTAACTAACCAAAGATCAGACACTGCGATCGCGCACACTCTCCGAAACAAAGTCCATGACCATGAGCTTATCTCGCGCTCTACCTCCGGGTTTGTGGTGATTCCGCCATGTTATCGACACGCCTCTACTCTCGTCACAGGAGATTTTCCCACATAACCTGGTAATTCACACACTTACACACAGCTTCTCCTCTCTACTCCTGCTGGGCCTGCACTCTAAACTCTTCTGGCAATAATAAAGCTTTGTAAGAAGACTGTCTGCTATTGGGTTCAGCCCCGACCCTGACATTTATATATACATTTTATGTACTTATATTAAATTATTTGAATGTACACAACTGTCATTTAGATTTCCTGTTATAAGCGGTAAATCATTAATACGGAATATCCTCATGTTTCACATTCCTTTCACATTCCATTCTCAAATTCAAGTCAATTTTCAAGTCAATTTTATTTATATAGCGCTTTTAACAATTGACATTGTCGCAAAGCAGCTTTACACAATAAAAAGAAGTAAGTCTGCATGCAATGTGTATGAATCAAAATGATAAAATTGCCTCCACTCACTTTTCATCTTTATAGGTAAGAATAGGGCAGAGTTTTCCTTTAATTATTTCTTGGCATGGTCTCATCCTCTCTCCAGTTTGGGTTTCTTTTCAAAGTAATTTTGATCTGATTATGACGGTCCATTATTATTATTATACAGCTCTATTATAGGGGCTTTAAACAGTTGTGATTGGAGCAGTCTGATTAGGATAAATTCATGCAGCGAGTCATGCATCTGTAAGTATTGTGTGCATAAAGCTTTTATACAACTGGCGCAGATTTCACCATTTCACTTTTCCACCTTTTAAAACAAAAAAATCCATCAAAACTACAACACCCACTATAATGTGAGTCCAACATCCTACTTTACAGCTCTGTGTCATGAACATCACATGCTTTCTAGGAGCAGCCTATTACTTAAGAAGCCTCATAAACAACTTTTATGTCCTACTCTGAGCTAAGAATATTTCTGGTTCTAAGTTAACTTTGAGCCTGATGCCTATTTGTGATTTTAAGAAGCTTAGTAAATATGAGCCCTGGATCCTCCTTGGTAGAGGCAAGGACGCCACCAAATGAAATATGCAGTTGAGTATAGTCCACATAGAGATGGTAAGTTGGTAGATAAGTGTTTGGTTTTAAGGGATGCCAGTGAGGCAGTAAATACTTTAATAATAATCCAAATTTCATAAAGAGACAAAGAGACTGCAAGAGTGATCAAAATCTAAAAAAAAAAAAAAAACAGCAAAGATAACAATATGGTATTAGTCCGATATTAGTCCAGTATTAGTCCAGATGTGAGACAAAAACAAATACAAACCTCAGGGCACGTATTCACAAAGATTTTTAGAATTCTCTCAGAGAGCTCATATCTAGCTTAAAAAGTCCTAGCTGGGACTCTTAGACTCTGATTTAGGAAACTCAGAGCAACTCTGAGTAAGGAAAGTGTTATCTTAGTGAGGAGGTGTGGTTGTCCCCGTTGCTAGGGATAATGCAGCAATTCAAGAACTGTGATTGGTTAATAAAATATATGTGCAGGTCTTAAAATGGGCTGTAAAAATAGAATATATAATAATATAATAGACAGTGAAATTATAATGTTTGTATGTAAAGAAATTGTATAATCATGAATGCAGGCTACATAATGCAAAGTTTATGTTACAGTATAGGCTATATAAGTTATATATAATATAAGTTAATTAAAACACGTGTCTACCTTTGAAGCAATCAATTTCCATTACTATATTTAAGTTCTTACATTTATTTACCGTCCTGATTTTATTACTTGGAATCCATTTCAGATTGATGAGAGCAAAATGGCTCAGCTTTTACCTATTCCGATCACAGGACAGTCTGTTTAAGTTGCACTTTTGGGTGGTATGTAGCCAACAATCCAAGAGGAAGTAAAACAACAAGAAAACAACAAGAAAACCAAATTTGACAGAAGAGCAGCGTTTACTTTTAGTGTTTGGAGAATATTTCTTCTTTCCGCCATTTTGCCTTTCTCTCTTAAACAATTTTTACCTTAGGAGATTTTTTATGTCAAAGGTGTTTTGTGAATTATTTCTATATTTACTAAGATTTAGTCCTAAATTTAAGGGGAAATTCTAATGTCATAATTCTAAGAATTTTTCTTAAATTTCATCATTAGGGGAAACTTTTATGCTTAAAAAGCTTTGTGAATACGGGCCCTGGTCTATTTATACTTCCAAGTGATACTCATCACAACAAGTTCTGGGAAATGAGGTCCATACCAAAGTCCATAAACTAAAACAAAGTCTTCCCTCCAGGGGTCTTCCTAACATATCCCCCACTCCAGTCCCATGGCTGGACCTTCAGAGCAGACAGGGTTATCAGAGTAGCCTGACAGGAACAGCATGGACTTCATTAAGACCAATAGGACAACTATTCCACAAGGCTTACTGCACTACTTGTGCTAAGCTCTAAAAAATGTGCTCTATCTGGGACTGGGCTTTAGAGGTTTGTCCTTATGAGTATTTTTCGAGCTGGACGAGCTGTTCAAGCTCTGCATTCTTCTCCAGGAACTTAAATAGCAACTCCTCTGTTGTTGGATGGTATCTATTCGTAATTATAATTAATACAATTGTGATAGTCGCCATCCGCCCTCTGTTGACACTCGGTCCGGGGTTCTCCTCTTCACCCTGAACACGTCTGCTCATGAAGTCGGCTCGTCTCTGAGCCACTGTCACAGCCCCTGCCCCCTCAAAAATATTTAAAGGAGACCTCTCCGCTATGCCTTGTTAACAGGCTTGCCTGCATCCCTCAAACCCTAACAGAATGTGCAGCATAATCACAGAAGACTTAATAATAAATTAAATATAAACAGACAAGGAAATCAATTGACTACAGGAGTGATCAAAATCAAAAGGAATGGAACAGCCAAAATAGTAATATGTGAGACAAAAATAAATACAAACCCCAGATCAATATATACCACTCCCCTAAACAAGCCTCAGGTGCTGCTCATCACATTACGTGACATCAGTGCATTCTGGGAAAATAAGTCCATGCTAAAGTGCATAAACAAGAAATATGTATTTGCAGGTACTGCAGGATTTCTAACACCAAGAAGACAGGACAAATAAAATCAGACCTAAATACAGAACCTTAAAGGACACCATCTGAACATGAGAACATCAGAACTTTGGTTGATGAAACATAACTCTTAGAAATTATTGTAATGCTCCAGCCAGAGAGATAAGATGAGGACCACTCCAAAGCTGACGCAGATATACTAGCACATTGCCTTCATAAGGTGAATGTATGTATGGTGATGGTATGGTCCTGTCATGCCTCTTAGAGTATTAAATTGTTAAACAAAATATTCCACATTTAGAAGGTTATTATATGTATGATTACTGAGGACGACTGCTAGGATATAGTTGTCTATAGTTAAAGAAAATTAAGCAGCTTGCTAGCTTCCACCACCATTCAGAAGCTGCCAGCAGGTAAGTTCTTGACTCTCTTTACACCTTCAGGTCTCTTGCCTCATCATCATTGACTTCATCACTGTACTTTCTCAAACCAGAACAGAATCATCCATTCTGGTCATAGTTGATAACTTTTCCAAATTATTGTGCTCCTTTTCCAAACATCAGAGTTTTTGTTTTAACACATCTTCAGGTATTTTGTATTTCCAGAAGACATTGCAAATAAACAGAGATTGTGACTGGAAGAACTGAGAGACAAAACCAGCATATATTGTGCTTAAAAGCCTCATCAAAACAAGAGATTTCATGTTTAACTCATGGAGTAACATGATCAGTTGCAGTAGTACCCACACATCAAGGTGGTTGATCTAGTTTTCATTGGACTACATAATTAAGGAAGTCTCCACCTCCTTCTTTCTGTGCACATGGGTGCTATATGACCAGATGTTACAGTCAACTAAATGCATTAAATGTTTGTATTAAATGGCTTTACTTTTGGAAGGTAAAACAAGTGACACGCTAACTGTAAAACTACAAACACAACTATTCAATGTCAAAGTTCGTAAAGATGGGTCATTTAGTTCTATTGGCCTGATAAAGATCAGGGAATTTATCATTTATTAGTACATGCTTTTCTAGTGATAAGTGCTAGAATGCTAAATGCTGTTTCATACCATCAAAACACACAAACGGATATGTGTCTGTACATGGCCTATCACACCAAGTAGCCGAGCCCTGTATCATAGCACATTCGCTATGTCCATCCGCGTTGTTGGGCTCTCCTGGAAGCCATAGTTGTAAATTTCCCAGTGGCTCATTTCCCATAGACCAGCGCCAACTATTGACTTCACTGTACAGTCCAATCCAAGCACTAGAACTGTACTGCTTTTCCTGTAGTTCATTCTGAAGTCGGACCATGTTATCATTGGTGTCAATGATAGCCAGATCAGCGTATTCAGCTTGGCAGTAAGCCTGAGCAGCACTCCAAGGCTTCCCCTGCTGGATCAAATAGTACTTACGAGTGACTGGCAGGATGAGGGGAAAAACTCCTGTGGAGGAGAGATTTAACGCGTTAGCCTTTATCAGAAAGTGCAATTTTATTTGATTAAACTTTGTATTTTTCTCATATTTTCAGTAGTGTTTTTGTATAAAACATATATGTAAAAATCATATACATTATATCGGTAACTAGTTAAATCTCTCACCTGTGAAAAATAGGAGTATGAACATATGGTTCTTCATCAATGATGAGTTAAAACTCACTAAGAAATAAAAAAAAAGTGAATAGAAACATTTACGCTGGGCTCCTGAGTGACAAAGCAGTAAAGTGTTTCCAGGTAATGCTATAGCTATTCATAGCCAGAAGCGTACTGAGTGCAGATTGGCAGTGCTCTCTCAGGGGGAGGTTTGGCACTCTCACACTCCCACATCAATCATTGCAACACTAACGAACCACGGCCATCTGGGAGCTTGTAAGCAGAAGGTATTAGATAGCATAGTCCAATGATTGTTATGCTGCTTCTTAACATGAACAAAAGTTTTATAATATGTGGTCAGTGGTTGGTGTGTGTGTGTGTGTATGTGTGTGTGCATGAATGTATGTGAGTGATAAAATACACTGCCTAGCCAGAAAATTACACAGTCCAACATTTATAGATTTTTAACTTCCTTTAGCTGTGATTATGGCACACATCTACTGTGGTATTGTATTCACAACATGTATTTCTTCAACATGGCCCATAAAGACGTCTCCAGTACATCCCAAAGACTCTCACTGGGGTTAAAGTCATGACACTGTGATGTCCATTTTACGTGTGAAAATTGTTCCTCACGCTCTGATTCCTTGAATATGATCATGCCATCAGGGAACAAAAAACTCTACAGTTGTAATATATTCAGAAGGTCATGAATTTCACAGTCTACTGTCGAATCAACTCTTTTTACAGTTCATGAATAATACTAGAGTGGTCAAAAATCTTTAGTCCTCTGCAAGCTGCACATGGTGTTCCTGTGCACACTGACTGATGAGACATTTTCTGGGTGGCTGTTTTGCTACACCCCAACTTTCATAGCCTCCATTCACTTGTTAGTCCCTAAACAACAGGTCTATCTCTGGCCCTGGTCTGAAGGAGACGCAGTTAAAGTAACAACAGTGTCACTTCCCACACTGCGCTGAAGCTTGGTGCACTGGATTTGTTTATCCCGCTTCATTGTTGCTGTGCGTCCATGATACTGTGAGTGTTGGTTAATTATTTCACTTTATTTTATTATTTCAGATAATATTGAGATATTGTTCTTAATTTTTGATTATAATTGTTTAAATGTGTGGCCAGTGTAAGTGTTTAATATTTAATTACTATATTTTAATTAGGACTATATTTAATTTGTTCTGTCTTCTTTTTCCTCTTTATTATTATTATTTGACAGGGAGGAATTGGACACAACTAAATTAGGGAGAAAATCAGGGGGGGGGAAATAAATAAAATAAATAAAAATAAAAGAGATGGCAAGTACTGTGATAGAGATATAGTCAGTACTGTTGAACAGATGCCTTGACATACTCAATACCATATCATCACAACTAGCAGCTGCAGTTCAAACTGCAAACTATTAAGCTATAAGGGACAACTTTGGCAGTAGAGTAGCCTTTAATAACTTTCATGCTCTAAAATTCACCTCTACATCACTGCAGCCCACCAAGCACTCCTTTAGCCGACTAGAGGATGATCTGCAAGGGTTGCCATGGCAACCCTGTCTACATATCAAGACAGTGAGTGAATCCCTCAATCACCTCCACAGTGTCAAACATTTTGAAACCAGAAGTCACTCATCCAATTACCTACTACTTGGATCTTTCTTGGAGGAGTAGTTGTACGCTGCTGAAAATGGTGTACCATCATAATATAAAATATATAATATAATATAGAAAATATATATCTGGCTATCCTAGATAATGTGTCTAAGCAAACTATACTCATCCACAGTGCTGTACAAGAGCTGGAGGTCACGGGACCTCTGAAAGAACTTTACAAAGTGAAGTTAGTTCCTGCAACATATTTGTTTCCTCCATTAACTAACTCAGCACAAAACAGGTAATGTCACTAATTAGTTAATTTCCAACTATTTCTCCTCAATCCAGTTGAGCCAGTGTACATTGGTGCACTGTGTGGACCAATTACCCTAAAGACACATCTTGGTTTTGTCATCTTGGATTTTGGCAGGGCTCTAATTTTTCTTTGGCAGATTCTATAAAAAGTTTGCATCCTTTTTGCGAGTTGGCTCCTTGTCTGCCATGATGGTTGTTTTTAAGAAAATTATAATTAGGTCTTAGGTCATGTGATCTCAATGCCATGGAAGGGAGGTTGGACCTAATTAGCATACTAAAAGTACAGCCTGCATAAAACAACTTTTAAAATGTATTTTTTATAGACAGATGTGCAAAGCTTAGACAATAATGGTATCACTCGTCATTTTTGCTGAATATTCTTCTTATTTGTTGTGTATTGTATAGTCTAAACCAATCTTTAAATTAAATATTTGTATCCTATTTGGCATTGAGGCACTTAGCAATAGTATTTTATCCCACATGTTTAAAATTCTAATTTTAATTGTGAAATGACATGCAGGGAAATAATTATTTAAAGCAAAAATTATTTATGCAGATGTCTGAACTCCTAACCTTCTGATCAATGACCGATTAAGCCACTAATGGATTTCAGCTATTAAAAATGTAGACACATTTTTTTTATTTTTTGGGGAGGTGGGTGGGTTCACAAATAACACCATTTTATTTTTTTTATCACTTTCTTTGAATATTCCTTAATATTTGAATCAACTTCCACTTTAATTCAGCATTTGAGTATATATTTATTATTATTATTATTATTTTTTTTTTTTTATTGTTTTGGCAGTGTCATTTCTGGGCTTACTAGGAGGTATTAGCTCAGGAATGGGAGAGAAGTAAATATATATATGATTTCTGTTTTAATGGCAGCCATGAGTCCTATTTAGTAGTCAGATGTTCACAGCTGAGAACTTCTGATGAACACTATTTACAGACTCACAGCTCAGATTTGTAATCAGTTCCTTAGTGTTCATTTGTTAATGTGTATTTGAATAATGCTAAATAGAGATATCCCACAGCATCAGATTGTCTAATGTAAACGTATCATTGGGTCTAATACTTATACTGTAGCATTTGAAAATCTCAATCCATGAGTCTCTTGTTAAATGTGATCACCTGCTGGTGTAAAGATCGCTGTAAAGCCCTGCTCTAAACTACACAAGTACCTTCAACACATTAATTATCTCATATGTCAAGCTCTATGAAACATTTTACAACATTTAACTTATTAAGGGTCAAGGAATAACTGAAGTATTTTAATAAAGTACTGAAACATACCTGAAATGTGAAGAATGTTTATAGGACTTGATGCCTTTCAGAGACTTTCTGCACTGTAGACTTATAGACTTAAGGACACAATGCAAAGCACC
>JAAGKR010006051.1:26429-46079 GCA_011419295.1 Clarias macrocephalus
CCACCCCCCCCCCCCCCCCCACACACACACACACACATTTTGTTTTACTTTACAAAACAGATTGGCTGTAAATCTGAGATGGACAGGGCAAGTGTAAAAAAGGCAGAGAACTGGAGATGTTTATCAAGTTATATTTTTATGAAACTTATACAGCACAAAGACAGGCTCCCCAATACTGGACTGTAACCATGGAGATGGTGTCATCAGGACAAGTTTGGGAATCTGCAACACTGCTGACTATTTTATTCACCACAGGGTCAGACTAATACAGATCTCTGTGTAAGGAATTGACACTAATTATCCTATCATAGTAAAGTGCTAAGAAAAAAATTCAAAGTTTTAAAATTATTTACAAAAATAATTCTGATTACGTGCATTTTCACATCCATTGGACATTTCTTTATATTCCTACTGTTATCTTACTATTGACTGAAAATAAATTATTATCAAGGTAGTTTGTATTTATGACATGTCAGCGCTTTAAGGGAACTTGGGCGGTGGTTTTAAACACAGCTTCAGGAAGCCAGTTGGGGGAAAACAGATTTCAGATTGTGTTCAGGGGCAGAGCTGAGAGAAACATGACATGATGGTTAGCACTGTGAGAAAAGCATAAAAGCTGGTAAGGTGCAAAATCAGATGGCTGTCCATGCAGAATTTTACAAGATTATGACACAGATTGGGTTACGTAACTGTATCACCAGTGATGTATTATAATGTGTGTATACTAGATTTACCAGGTTATTAAAAATTCTGAAATATATTTTCTAAAATTTCTTTTGGTCAAAGCTTATTTGTTTGTTAGTTGTTTGCCTAGTCCTTGGCGAGTATTTAAATAATGCACAGATGGTGAACTGAGGCTTTTTAAAAATAAATGAACTGTAACAGGGTTTGTCCACAGTGAAGAGGCCATTCATGGACACGTGTTTTTAAGGTATGTCACAGTGCTTACATTTAAAATCTTATAAATCTGCTGTTTTATGTGTGTTTCAAAGGTTATCATAATAGAGCTGTACGGGCTCCAGAAGGGTGATGGGATCAAACATTCTGGTTCTAGTGAGGATTTTATGACGCATTCTGCACAAACTCGGGTAGCTCAGTTAATTTTTGTGTGCAGAGTTTTTGTCTAATACTCAGCAGCTGTTTAAAGAAGTCAACTGGACTGATGTCAGTGCCGGACACATGCATCACTGCCAGTGGTTTGTCTGTTGTTCACGTTTTAAATCCTGCACTATGTTTTATAAAGACTTTTTTTCAGTGCATGCTAAAATACACAGATATGTCATTATTTCTATAAAATACATTATAAATGAGGTCATTACCTCATTGCTGCTTTTATATCTAATATTAACAGGTGTAATAATAAAAATGTAATTTGTGTATTTAGAACTTAGTGCCTTTTTGAATGCCTACCAAAAGCATTAGCTAAAAAATAGTGCTGTGTTGGTGAAGGACAGATAGACATATGCTACTACAGTCAACTATAATCTATAAACCAGTAAACTGATTTTATATTCAGCAAATTAACAAAACTGTACTATTCAGATTAACAACATTACCCATGTTAACCAACTCTGGATTTGGCAAATTTATATTAAGCAGCAACATCCAGGACAGGTATTCTTTTTATCAATAGCAATACCTATAAAGAAAATGTGGACTTCAGTTTTTTCTTCAAGATTTTTTTTTTTTTTTGCATTTTTACGTATTTTTATATGGGTTCGACCCTTGTGTACAGTTGGCACCACAGAAACATGGACACGAGGCAATATCTTACGGAAAAAATGTTTTTAACATAGGAAAGTTGGGGAAGCAAAGGGATAAAAGAGGGAGAAAAGAAGTGTAAGTGTGTATGTGCGGGTCCGGTGGCAGTGCCCAGCGGGCACACAGCTGGCGAAAGGCGGCAGTGGGCAGAGTGGCAGGATGGAGCACATGAAGGAAGCACTCCTGCACACTCCCATTCCTGCACACTCCTCTCCTGCTTACACGAGCCAACGCCATCGCATGACTTTTTGCTGTACTTCGCTTTTGTAATGCGGAGAAAGCTCAAGGTCCATTAATGTTAATCATCGTTAGCTGGCCCAACCTGGTGGGAGCCTTACAGAGTGAGCGAGGACGATAACAGGTAGAGGTGCACTCTGTGACAGCCAGTATTTAAAATTCAGCAGTGATCTGAATAATCATATAGATGTTTATGTGTTGGGAACAAATACCTGGCATCTACAAATATTGTATAGTAACAGGCACAGTTGTAATATAAGAGGCAACAACTGTACACTGAATGACCAAAAACATTCACCACCTGGATTTAACTAGGAAAATAGGTAAGAGTTTTATTTGGATAGTTCCATTGGATAATTATTGCATTGGTTAATCTGGTGGCAGCAAGTTACTTAACCCTAACTGATGCTGTGAGCAGCTTCTCATTTCTCCAACAGCTATGTCAGAAATGTAAGTCTGTGGGTTTGGCAAAGATGTTACTCTCTTTCAGAAGGGTCAAATTATTGGCCTGCATAAAACAACTAAACTAACTACAAAGATTGCTGAAACTACTAAAATTTGGTGAAGAACTTATTACACATCAGGGTAAGAGGAGAGACAGATGAAGTGAAACACCCATCATGCCTACCATACAAGCCTGGGGGGCAGTGTTATGATCTGGGGTTGATTCACTTCAGGTCAGGTTATGGTCTAAGGTCTAGGCAGCAACATTATGTGCCTGAAAGTGAGGTCAGTTGAGCTGAATATATTGAATAGATTTTTCTTCCCTGATAGCATGGCCAAATTACAAGATGATGACGCCAGGATTCATTGGGCTCAAATTGTGCAAAAGCGGTTCAGGGAGCATGAGACATCATTTTTGCACATGGATTGTCCACCACAAAGTCCAGCCCTTAACCCTATTGAAAATTTTTGGGATGTTCTCCAGAGGACTTTCTGCAGTGGTCCAACAAGTCAAACTGGAACTTGTGATGACATTGTTGGCAATTTAAGGCATAAAAGTGATAAAAGCAATTGACATTTACAGAAGACTTCAAGCACAATACACAGCAGTAAAACATTTGAATGGTGCAAACATTTTACTTTGTGAATGGCGATCCCAGCTGAGGTAGCTCGGAGCCCAGTATATCTGTCTGTGGGACACACAATCATTCACCAGCAGCACTTGCACATAACAGGATCTAAACTAGGAATCATCCCCCAGACAGTCCTGCCATTGCCACAGGTCCTGATGTAAAAGGAAATCAGCATCTCTATAATGCTTTCCAGGAAATGATCAGTGGTTAAGCCATTGGTCTATTCTTTCAGCCCAGAAATATTGGCAAGATAAAGAATATATTGTCATTTAACAATGCAGACAAGCTAGTTCATGTTTTGATCACCTCAAGGTTGGACTATTGTAACGCCTTACTGTCTGGTTACACCAGTTGCACTGGTCTGCACTAGGAGCATAAACAAGCTTCAGTTAGTACAGAATGCAGCAGCGAGAGTCCTCACTAAAATCAGAGGATACGAGCACATCACCCCTGTCTTATCTTCACTGGCTCCCTGTGAAATTTCACATCGATTTAAAAATAATACTTTTGACATATAAAGCATTAAATGGTCTCACGCCGCAGTGGTCTCTCTCAGCAGATACTCACTGTAGCAGAGCTTTTTCTTACAAAGCCCCAAAGTTAGGGAATACACTTTAAATTACTGTTCGGGACTCAGACACAGTCTCAGTGTTTAAGTCTAGGCTAAAAACCTATTTATTTAACCAAGCATTTTTGTAAGTACACTGTAAAAAATAAATTGTAAATTTTACGGTAAAAAACGGCAGCTGTGGTTGCCAGAAGTTTACCATAACAAAAAAGGTAGCAACATTTTTGGTTGTACAGGATTACACTCATTATATCGTATGTTCTATGGATTTTAATTGTTTCTTGTTTTTTCGAGCTTGGCCAGGAATCGAACTCAGACCCTGGTGGTGCAAAGCGATGGTGCTAACCATTACACTACTGTGTTTGCTGTGCAATTGTTGTCTTTGTTGGACTTCCTCGGTTTCCCCGCACGACTTGCACCCCAACAACGACAACATTTGTGTAGCAAGCAGAGTAGTGTAGTGGTTAGCACTGTCGCCTTGCACCGCCAGGGTCTGGGTTTGATTCCTGGCCAGGCTTGAAAACAAACAAACAATTGAAATCCGTAAAATGAGTGCAATTCCGTTCAACCTAAAAACATTGCTACCATATTTTTCACATAAACTTCTGGCAACCACAGCTACCGTATTTTTACTGTAAAATTTACGCTTTATTTTTTTACAGTGCAATAACGTATTTTTTATGGTAAAATTCTGGCACCCACAGCTGCCAGTTTTTTACCGTAAAATTTACGTTTATTTTTTACAGTGTAGATTTGCCTTAGGTAAAGGAGCAGATCTGGGGGACTCATGGACGTAGAGTATCTGGTGAACTGGTATGTTTAGATGCTGTCCTCCCCACTCTCATTGTTCACTCAGGTTTGTTGACGGTGAGGTGATTGGTTGCTTTACATCTCAGTTCCCCCTCATGTCTGTGTTTCCTTCTGGCTCCTCCCTTTTAGTGATGATGTCATAGTTAGTCCTGCCAGACTCCCTGCTTGCACTCTACACTAAATATACATTCACATTATAAATTACGTGACTGTGACCAGACCTAACTGTTATCTCTCCTTCTCTTCTACTCTCTCCTCTCTCTTTCCCTCTCCTGTCTTACCTGTCGACCTATACATGTCTCTCCTGAGCTGCCAGTGATCCAGACCCCCTCTGCTTTCTGGAGCTGTCTGACTCATCCTGGCGCCCCCCTTCTGGTTAGAGAACTTGTTGCATGGATGTCCCATGTGGTCTGCCTGGGACGCGTGTGGTGACTGGGGATGGTTCCATTTGCTGACAGCTGTTCTCTGAGGCCTCGTGGCTGCAGTCGCTCAATAGTTCAGGACTGGTGTTTCCTACAGGCTACCTGAGCCTACAATAATGAAATGGACTCTATATTAATTTAAACACATCTCCTTTTATACTGAACCTCCAGGCTCCTAACACACAGAATGATTCTGCTCCGCTTGCCACTGTCGCCATCGTCCTCCGCTTTCTCATCAGGAACAATTTTATAATTTTGATTCCTACACATTCACATTTCATTCAAACTTAAATAATTCCTTTCATTGTGTAAAGCTGCTTTGCGACAGTATCAATTGTTAAAAGCGCTATAAAAATAACATTTAATTCAACTGAGCTCTTGATCAGAATGTCACAGCTTTATACCCCAGCATAACCAATTTACCACTGTTGGGCCCTTGAGCAAGGCTCTTGACCTTTCTCAGATGTAAGATGTACGTTGCTCTGGATAAGAGCATTTGCCAAATGCAGTAAATGTGCTAAGTGCTATAAAATTTCCTGGTAGGCAACTGTATGAAACTTGACAATCTTAAGGCTGTGGTCACCCTTGTTGTTTGTGCACCTTTTCCTCTCACACTTTTCCCTTAATGTCAACTTTCTATGAGTATGGTTAAACACAGCACTCCTTGAACATCCAGCCATTTCAGCAATTACCCTCTGTGGCCTAATCTCCTTGTGGAGGGTGTTTTTGTTTCTGGACTTGATCTTCTGGACAACTGTCATATCAGCAGTCTTCCCCATGCATGTACTGAACTAGGCTGAGAGATACTCTCACTCACGCACTCACTCACTCACTCACTCACTCATTAATTGTCTGTGTGACCCCACTTTATCCTGCAAACCGAGTTGTTGGGGGGGGGCATCCCCAGAAGACTGAGGTAAGAAGGTGGTGTTCACCCTGGACTGGGTGCCAATCCATTGCAGGGCACAAACGCATATGCTCACACTTTCATTCATGCATTATGGGAACCACAACTGGGAATGTCAATTAGCCTAATTTGCATGTCTTTAGACTGTGGGACGAAACTGGAGTACTCTGAGGGATCCCACCCACCATGGTTAATTTAATTCACACAGACCTAAGGTGGGAATCATATGCTCGATGCTAGAGGTATGAGGCCACAGTACTAACCAATATGCTGAGAGATACACAGTATTTAAATTTTATGACTAGTAATTTACTCAGTCTTGAAATGAAATATAATTCTTTTGAGGTATTGGATCTTTGAATTTCATGAGCTTCAAGCCATTATTAAAATGAAAACATAATGGATTGACATACTTATTTATATTCACAGTAGGTAGTGTTATGGAATGTGCTAATGTTTTAAGTTGTCATATGTCCCAGGTCACTATAGGAGATGTATTGGGTAAAGCTGAAATGTTCTAGACATCAAAGCAGCTCGATGAGAACAAAGACATCTTAAGAAGATGCACTAAGTTCTGGCGAGAGAAAATGTTGCAAAGACCATTCTACCAGACATCATTGCAACGTCTGTGGAGAAAGAATCAGTTGACGTTTGCAAGGTTAATGTTAGCAGCGATGTTCTTTACCCCTAAGATATATTGAACGGTGTAATCGATAGCAGTTAGTAAGACACAAGACAAGAATATGATTTCAGCTGATTATGTTAAATATATTTAGAGGAAGTAGAGAACAGATCAGTGCATCAGTATTTACCTTATAAGGTGAGAACCTGCTAAGTGGTTAGTAGGGTAAGAACATGAGTCACAGGACCAGGGTGTAAACGAGTTCTGCTGTACTTCTTAGGCAGTGTTTCCATGCATTGTTAATTTAAGTTCACAAGGCTTTGTATTCTTTTATTTTCCTTTTAACCCTTTTCTTAGTTCTACTTATTTACCATATATTGCATTTCTTTACTGAAATTGTAATTAGTTGCAATATAAAATAATAAAAGGGCTGCCTCCCATTGTGAGGTTAGTACCCCCAGTACTGCACAGCAGCTGTGAGCTCTTTAAGCTCGGGAACTGACAATCCCGGGGAATACAATTCCAAAGACACTTTCTAAGGTGAGTCTTGTGCTGACCTTTAGAGAATTTGAAACCGGTAATGGTTTGTCCTTTGCAGATAGATATTTCCTGTTTGAGTTTGTGACTAGGGAATGTTTATGAAATGTAAGTAGTCAACCAGAATGATTATTACCGCTTGCTTACCCCTGCCACAAAACGTCAAAGGCCAAAAAAAAATCTGTCACATTTTAAAGTCATTTGTGAAATGACTCCCAGGTGGCGCAATGTGTCATTTTTTCGCTACTGCTTTTAAATGTAATTAAGTCATTAAGGAAGTCATAACAATGTGTTGAAGAATTGAAGAAATACTACAATTATGTCAATTTCCACAACCAAGTACTTTATACAACAAACTGAACCAGAGCTATTGACATTTACAACCATATACAGTGCAGTACACAGTGGAACGAAACAACTTTCCTCCAGGACCAAGGTGCTACAAACATGCAACAACATGAATTAACAACACGTTTTTGTAACAGGACGCCATGTCACGCCCTCCGCTCAAACCAAGCCATGATCACCTGCAACTCCTCTCCACATTATATCCCATGGCTTCTGTTTTGCCGCCTCATTCACTGGCATGAGCTCTGACACCTGCTCTGCATTTCATTCGTCACTTTCTCCCTATTTAAACCAGCCACAAACAACCATCCAGTGCCGAATTATTGCGTGCCACAAGTCTAGTGTTTTTTTTGTGTCTAGTGTCTTGTGAAAATAATACCTTTTGCCTTTCATGTTATTGGCCCTTTTGTCTCTTCTGGTTATGTCCTTAGCTTCACGAGTTGGAACTGTTCACTACGTTGATTGATAACCCGGCTTTGAACCTTTGCTTCTGTTTTTGACTCCGGCCCTGCCTTCATCCTCAGGATCGCTGCAACTCCAATCTCTCCCTCAAACTGCACATCGGATTTTACACGTGCACCACAGCCCTCACCTCCCCACACAGCCACGCTCACTCCTCTGCTGCGCTCGCTCAACCTGTGCGTTCAGTGCTCTGTTTCTCTCATCTACAGCCACAACCAAGCCACGCTGCAGCTCTTTTCATACAGCACCCCAAGTACTGGTTTCTTTTTGATCATCTCTCTCTCTCTCTCTCTCTCTCTCTCTGTTTCACCTTCTCATTTTGCATTAAACTCCGTTATATCGAATCCAACCTGTTGTGTCTGCTTTTTCGTCCTCCAAGCCTGTCTCACACGGACCAGCTGTGACGGCTTTACTGGAACCAGCTAGCTAACTAAGAGATCTAATTAGCTGACTGGCTCAGATATGACAGATTTATATTTTATATTTTTAAGTTAATCTAAAACTATTGCTATACAAAAAAGAGACACCAATAGACAACAGACAACAAAGTGCACATGCAAATGTGCAAACAAAGATCTACAGAGTAACAAACATGATGACGTAAAACGTTACAGTACTTTTTTTTTTTTAGTGATGAGGTATGAGTTGATTTAGTGGGAAGAGAAACAGTAAACATTTGAAAAGTAGCAGCGGAATGGTGGAACGATGGTGGAAGACTTGAAGCGTGTGGGAACGACGGCGCTGCTCAGAGAGATGTTGAAGATGTCGGTGAGAACATCTGCCAGCTGTTCTGCACATTCTCTGAGCACTCTGCCTGGGATGTTGTCTGGTCCAGCAGCTTTGCGTGGGTTGACTCTGTGTAGAGTTTTCCTCACATCAGCCATGGTGAGACACAGCACCTGGTCGTTCGGAGGAGGGGTGGTCTTCCTTGCCGTCACGTCGTTCTGCATATCGAACCGTGTGTAGAAGCTGTTCATCACCTTCCTGTGACAGTGACGGCTCTCTTCCAAATGTGCTGAAGTCCTGTATTTGGTGATGGCTTGTATGCCCTGCCACATGCGCCGTGTGTCACCACTGTCTCTGAAGTAGTTGTGGATTTTCTGGGCGTGTGCCCGCTCAGCCTCTCTGATTGGCCTGGGACAGTTTGGCCCTTGCTATTCTTAGGGCCACCTTGTCCCCCGCTCTGAAGGCAGAGTCTCAGGGCCTCAGAAGGGATGCATCTCCGCAGTAATCCACGGTTTCTGGTTGGGTCGTAACGTGATGCTCTTGAAAACAATGATGTCATCGCTGTACTTGTTGATGTAGCTGGTCACTGATGACGTGTGCTTCTAAAAGTCTGTAAGTCGCAGCCTCCCTAAACATATTCCAGTCAGTGTTCTTGAAAGGAGATGGCTCCTGGTTTTCACCTGCTTCAGAACTGGTATTGAACGCCTGATGGGTGGTCTGTATGCTGGAATTAACATAACAGAGATGTGGTCTAAGTAGCTTAGGTGGGGGCGGGGCTCTGCCCAATAAGCGCCGGGAATGTTTGTGTAAACAAGATCCAGCGTGTTTTCCCCTCTCGTTGCAAAGTCCACATAATGGTGGCATTTAGGAAGCACTGACTTGAGATTTGCGTGGTTGAAATCTCCAGTGACAATAAACAGTCCATCCGGGTGTGTGTTCTGCAGATTACTGATTCATGCATACAGTTCACAGAGCGTCTCTTGAGCATTAGAGCTAGGAGGAATGTACACTCCTATAATGAAAACGGTGGTGAATTCCTGCGGTAAATCAGGCAACGCCGAGGACTTCTCATGAAGCTCATCTTGAATGCATTTTATTGGGTTATTGAGTTGTAAAAGTGTCTGGTGGTGGTAAATATGAACACTGAGTAAAATAAACACGCTACAACAGGAAATAAACAAAGTAGCACCATTTTGGCTCCGGAGCGGCGACTGTGTGCTACTGCAACGCCACCATCTTGGATCCAATTTGTTCATCCAATATTCTTTGTACAAAAAATAAACTGTTATATAGCCTGTATCTGTTTGTGTCTTTACATTGTTATTATTAAAACTACATTTAAAGACATCAAACTTTAAATATAGAAATAACTAGAAAAATAAACTTTTCGAATGAAACATTAGAACAACTCAAAAAAATTAATTGTCTTACATTTGTAAATGCTCCATAGGAAGTTTTTTCAGGAATTCTTTTGTACTAAATAATATTTACTCAGTATATTCTACTAGGTTGTAGTTTTAGTGGTACTGTGTGTGTTTTATAATGTCAGACACCATTTAAATGCAAATAATTCACACTTCCTCAGGTGTGACCATGGCTCAGCAGTTCACACCTATACAATCAGCTTCCTCACAGTGAGGCAGAGAAAAACAAAAATGCACCTTTCCCCACTTTAATCTAACTCAAGTCAGCTCGCTAGATGAGGATTACTTTTACCCACTTGGATCTGAAGCTCTTTTAAAGACCTGCAGTGCTTCAGGCCTCTTCTTAAATTTGTGCAAATCTTCTGGATTCTAAAGATGGAGCTTTTCCTTGTCATAACACTCATTGTATTGTTTTTTAATCACTCCATACACAATAATTTTCTTTGGTCTTTTTTTTTTTTATAAAATATTTAAATTAAACAATTTATAAAAATGAAAAAACCCAAAGAAAATTATTCAATTTGTAAAATAGCACAAAAATCATGGGTTGCCTGTAGGGTGATTAAAAACAATGCAACAGTTTATTAATCCGTGCGCCTGGTTTAGGTTAGTATTTAGTTTGTTTATATCTGATATGTTACAACTAAATTATAAGTAGGACCTTTTGTTTATGGTAAATTGACTGATGTGCCTAACTTTTTTAGCAGAGCCCCTCTTTTTCTGAATAATCCATGACTTTTCATAAATATGTAAGACCTATATATATCTCCCTGCAAACAGAGCATCAATGGCCATCTGAACAGAGTCATTTACATAAATTGATGATCAAAAGCATTTTATTCATACAGATGTAGCTGTTTTCAATGGATATTTACAGGCTTGTCACTAAACGATTTACCCTGATAAAGAGCCGTATAAGAACAGTGGCAGCTGGAACACCTAAAATACAGTGCCCTCCATAATTATTGGCACCAGTGGTTAAAATGTGTTCTTTAGCTTCTAAAAAAATCTGTTTGTTCTACATAACGTAGGACCACAATGGAAAAAAGAGGAAATTCCAACCTTTAATTCAAGTGCATTTATTCAGTGGAAAAAAAATCCCACATTAAGAAATAATTGTTTTACATCAAATCATGGGTGCCACAATTATTAGCACCCCTGATGTTTAATACTTTGTACACCCCCCTTTTGCCAACAAAACAGCACCTAATCTTCTCCTATAATGTTTCAGAAGATTAGAGAACACAGACAGAGGGACCTTCAATCGTTCCTCTTTGCACAATGTCTCTAAATCATCCAGTGACCCGACTCCTCTCCTCTGCACTCTCCTCTTCAGCTCACTCCACAGGTTTTTAATGGGGGAGCTTGATTCTCCCATGGAGGAGTTCTGTGTAGACTCCACATGTTTTGGGACATTATCTTGCTGAAAGTCCCAGTGACGACCCATCTTCAGCTTTCGGGCAGAGGCCACCAGATTTTGCTTTAAAATGTCCCGGTATGTCAAAGCATTCATGATGCCATGCACCCTAACAAGGTTCCCAGGGCCTCTGGAAGAGAAACAGCCCCACAGCATCACCGATTCTCCCCCAGACTTCACAGTGGGCATGAGGTGCTTTTCTGCAGACTCATCTTTTGTGTTCCACTTAGAGTTTTTCTTGCCAAAAAGCTCATCTTGGTCTCATCTGACCAAAGAACTCGGTCCCAGTTGAAGCTCCAGTACCGCTTAGCAAACTCCAAACTTTTGCCTTTATGATTGTGACTGAGAAAAGGTTTTTTCCTTGCCTGCCTCCCAAAGAGCTTGTTGGCATGTCGATAGCGTCTGATGGTTGTGTTGGAGACTTTGGGACCCCAGGATGCTCTCATTTGTTGCAGTTCTTTAACAGTCAGCTTTGGAGACTTTTTTATTTCCCTTATCATCCTCCTCACTGTGCATGGAGGCAAAATAAACTTGCGTCCTCATCCAGGCTTGTTTACTACTGTTCCAGTTTTTTAAAACTTCTTAATGATTCCTCTCACAGTAGATATGGGCAGGTGCAGGCGGGCGGCTACTTTCTTGTACCCGTTGCCTTACTTGTGAAGGTCGACCCACATCTGCCTTACTTGAATGCTGTGTTCCTTTGTCTTTCCCATGTTGAAGAGTGGATAAGAGAAATGGCCTCTGTGTCATGTCATATTTATACCCCAGGGAAGCAGGAAGTGATAAATTACTAATTAAATGTTCCTCGATACTCTGATCAACTACTGTAGAAATGACAGAAATACTTCAATTACATTTATTTTCTATGAATTGTTAGGGGTGCCAATAATTGTGGAACAGGTTATTTTATGAAAAATAATTAATTGTATGTCAGGGATTTTTATTTTTCTACAATTTTCAGTGTGACAATATGTTTCTGCAATAAACATTTTATTTTTACACTATATTTTAAGGCTTTTAACACATCTTAACCAGGGGTGTCAATAATTATGGAGGGCACTGTAGATGCAGGATTATTATTTATAATCAAAATAAAAATGCTTTTCTAAACGTGGGTTATTGTTTTTTTTAATTTACAATATTAGTTAATTTTATTTAAAATAAGTTGGGGCTCCAGGATGTTGTGCTGGCATTGTGATCCTCCTCTTTAATTTCCTATGTAGTCTAATCAGCGCTCAGGCGTGTGCATAAAGTTTTTCAGAGCGACCGGCAGAACCATCTTAATAACTCTGACTCTGACCATCTTAATAATTCATTGATAAATTAGTGATGTCTTTGTTTTCGGCCGTAGTGATGAAGGTGATCGTGTCATCTCGTCATCTCTACAGCAGTGGATGCACCTATAATTCAGGTTTCATACGAATTACATAATCTGAAATTTGTTTTCCATTAGTTTATACATAAGCAGACATTTCGCTTTCTATAAGTATATATTTATCATGTCTGTAAGGCAAGCATACACAGAGTTCAGTTCATTTTCTGAAGTGCTCAGGATCACCAATAAAGAATAGCACATCCTGTTTGCTTTCATTATTTTATAAAATCATAACATCATTGTGAGTGCACTTAAATAAAAGTAGAGTCTTATAAAGTCTATGTATCTTATATAGTTTTATTATATAGTTTTTGCACATTAATTTGACAACACCTGTAGCACATCCTCTTTTTCTGATAGACACCCAGAGTTTTCTGGCTACACAAGTGTTACACATGATAAAATATAAAGGCTCACTGTGTTAACATTTACTTTGCTTAAATTCGCTGCAAATAAGAAATGCCTATACAGTGGAACCTTGGATTGCGAGTAACGTCGTTTGCGAGTGTTCCGCAAGACAAGCAAAGATTTTTAATCAAATTTGACTTGAAAATGAACAAAAGTCTTTGTTTGGATATCATGTATCACGCATGCGCTTCTTGTTTTGATGCCGAGCGTCACATGATTACAACTGAGCCAACGTTTTTTCTCTCTCTTGTGCCGCGGAATTGTGGGTAATCGTCTTCCCTGCTCGGTCTTAGTGCGCATCTCTCACTAGTATAATTAACATCCGTACACGTGTATACTGTTTACTACAACACTGTGATCACGCGTGTGTGCATAAAACATCTTTTATTTTGTGTTTGTATGTGTGTGTACAGCGCACGTGTACGGTTTATTATAACACGTGTGCGCGAGTGTAAAGCAAAAGAAAGTCTCATTAGAGACGTTAAACATCCATTTTTGCGCCTGAGCGCACAAACAGAAACATTGTTGGGATTTATTGTTACTTTTTTTTTTAAAGATAAAATGCAGGTTAATTTGTTTGATTTTTACTTTATATTTTGTATTAATTATTTTTATGTATTTCTTTTTTGGGGGCTATGGAATGAATGATTTGAGTTTCCTTGATTTTTTATGGGAAAATACAATTTGGTTTATGAGTGTTTTGATATACGAGCCTGCTTCCGGAATGAATTACGTTCGTAAGGTTCCACTATATTTCATTTAAATTCTAAATTTGTACTGTAAATTTAGTACAGTGATTGTAAATTCGTTTAATGTTTTACTTGTATTTCAGATGGTTTTGTCAGCGGTAGTACAGCGCATCAGGAGTGTTACTGGGATGTAAAAATGTCATTTTTAAAATTGTTTAAAAGAAAATTATGATAATCCAAAACAGCCTACTGCATTTCATTCTTATAATAACGGCAAAACACAAGCGCTACTGAATGACATCGACATCTGCTGAATGAATTTCAGTTAATAAATCTACTGCAAATTTAAAGAACACAAAATATAAGATGACACAAAATGAACTAAGGCTTGAGGCCTATGGAATAAAATCACTGTCAAAAATAATCATGCGTAAAAAAAGACAAGATTTTGTGTGTTAGTTACAGTCCAGCTCTGAAATATATGACTCTATATACTGTTTACAGACACAAAACTTGTTTTTACAAATTGTTACACAGGCGAATTGCGAAATTACGCTTATGAATCTAGTGTGTTACACCCGTGTCAAAAATACGGTATCAAGGCCACATGCACAGGCATTACTATCCGAGGGAAGAGGAATCAATTCAGTGCATTCACCCGGCCACTGTTTTTAAACGTTCTAAACAATAAAAACTGTAATTTTACTTCTTTTAAAAATGTCAGAATCTGTGAACAAAAACAACTTACCTGAGACGACGAGAAAGTGCTCGTCTGCTAAACTGCCATTTTTGTGCCCGTGGTTTAAGACGTGGTGTCAGGGTGCATTCTAATCTTTTCATCCTAATTTTTCTCCAGAACAGGTTCAGCACATCTGCCGAGGATCCTGGGCCCATATTTACAAAGCTTCTTAATCCTAAAAGTTTCTCCTGGTGACGAAAGTCTAAGAAAATTCATAGAATTATGACATTTTCAATTTAGGACTAAATCTTAGTAAAGATAAAAATGATTTACAAAACATCTTAGCCCTACAAACAGCTTCTAAGGTACACGTTGTTAAGAGTAGAGAGGAGGACTTTTAAGAGGTTTAAGAGTTTCTATAGCAGAGGACAGAATGGGCGGAAAGAAGAAATATTCTCCAAACACTGAACATAAAGCTAAAAGTAAACGCTGCTCTTCTGTCCTATTTGGTTTTCTTGTTGTTTTACTTCCTTTCATCTCTCTTGAATTGTTGGCTACAGACCATCCAAAAGTGCAACTTAAATAAACTGCCCTGTAATCACGTTAATTGTTAAATGCTGAGTCAGTTTGCTCCCATCAGTATGAAATAGATAACAAGTAATAAAATCAGTATCGTAATTAAATGTGTGGAAATTACTGTGTGGAAATTGGTTGTTTTCAAAGTAGACAGTTTCAACATTGGCTGTTTAATTAACTTTTAAAATATTTATATTAAGATATATAATTTTTATACAAACATTATGATTTCACTAATCATTCTATTATTATATATATTATATATTCTATTTCGACAAAAAGCACATTTCAAGACCTTTGCAGACGTCAGAGGTTATTGGTATCAACCAATTACAGTCCTTGAATTGCTGCATCATCCCTGGCAATCGGATTGACCACACCCCCTCACTAAGATACAATTTTTTGTACTTTCCTTCCTCAGAATTGCTCTGAGCAGTTTCCTAAATCGCTTTTAGTCTAGGACTCCCAGCTAGGACTTTTTAAGCTAAGATAGGAGCTCCCTGAAAGAATTCTGAAAGCTTTGTGAATACGGGCCATAGAGAATAAACTGTTTGTCAATGCAGAGAAGTGCGAGTTTCACACCGCATCGGCAATGTTTGTCGGGTTCGTCACTGGTCCTACAGGCATTGAGATGGAGCCCGCCAAACTCCAAGCAGTTGCACTTTAGTCCACACTCACCTCGCGGCAGCAGCTTTAAACGTTCTTCACAAATTTCCATTGCGGCCCGTCTCATGGCCCTGACCTCATCAAGACGTGCCACTTGATGCATGAGAGTGTTTGTAAAAATACAACTATAATATTTTAGGTCCAACCTCTATAGCACTGTTTACAACTTATCATACCTACAGCTTAGTAGGTCTTCTCTTTTAATAATGTCCTCACCGCTTCAGGTTCATGGGCTTAACCAAAGGTTCCTTCTCTGGCTCTTGTCTTTTAGGGGCATGTGTGGTAATGCTGATCAATTCTTAAAGCACCAAAAAGGGAATCAAATAAATTTTACTGTTTGTTAATCAAGTTAGCCTGTTGATTTTAGCCAAATGAACTTGAAATTAGCCACAATAGAACTGTACTGGTAGATAAAGCATAATAAACTTCCCGAACAGGATTTTTTAGTATTTGTGTAAAAATTGTATTACATTGTATTAATGCATTTTATAATATTATAATATTTTTGAAAAAAGATTTCAATTGTACCCAGGATCCTGTACTGAAAAGATCCACCCAAATTGATACAACTCATATTCAAACTAGGAAAACTATATTATATGAAAGATTTTAAATGAATACAAATTTGGAGAATGCCATATACCTGTTAGATATACAGTATACCATATATATAACTCATGTATTGATTATTTTATAATTTCTATGGAACAATTGACTAACATGAAATAATTCTGGGATAATAGTATAGTAATTAGTAATCATCCAACAGTATTTATGAAAACTTATTTGAGTGGGTCTCAGCATTGTTCTAGATTGAGGTTGCAAACTTTTTTGTTTGAAAAAGGAAATAGGAACCAGCATTTATTAAATTAGCAGAAAACTGTATTGATAAATACTTTGAACTAAATACACATGAAACTACAGCTAGTATTTGATAGGAAGCTATAAAGCTTACATAAGAGGAGAAATTATTAGCATACAAGTGCTAGAACCAAACAATATAATGAATTACAAAAGTTAGAGGGTCAAAAAAAATCTAACAGTAAATTTTTTATTGATAACAGTCTCAAAAAAAGGTACACAGTGGTACAAACAAAACAATGTTCCTCGAATAACAGTTCAGTACCTTTTCAATAATTGTTTCCTTAATGGAATGGAGTTTAAGGTACATAACTGTTCTAACATAAAGGGTATAGAATGAAGAGTGGGTGGAAGGTAGCTTTTCCTCTGATCCACACTGAGACTCTGACTGAGAATGGAAGAGGTGAAGCCAGAAAGTTGTTTTATATATATAACCCTTATTATTATCATATAAAACTCAAATAATTTTTGTTTCCATTTTGGCTTTATCTAGCATTGTCTTTTAATGTCATGTACATAGTTCAGGATAGCACATATAGATAACACTGCTAAACATGCTAACATACTGCCTTATGGAGCTTAGCACAAACATGTTAGCTCCTGGTGGCTAAGCTAATGCCTTATGTAGATTACAGATGGTTTTCAGTTTTATCTGTGGTGTAAATGTAATGTATTTTACCCTGTTTCGAGTAACTTGATGATCACAGACGGGAAGGATGACAAACACGACACGGAGGTAGGAGAGGCGACTAGACGAGAGACGAGATGTAGGAAGATCGCTGTGAGTAGCAGTTCATGGAGTCCTTGTCCGTAAAGGAGATCAGAAGTTTGGGATGGCAGCTTGTAAGGGATGTTGTGGCTGAAGACATCATTTTCCTGCCCTCTGCATCCCCACTAGCAGTAATATGTTAATGCTGTTTGTGCCTCTCTTAGGTGCGCTACAACAGTATAGTGGGTCTTAACTCAAGACCCACAAGACCCACTCAAGACCAGACAGATTCACCGATGCTTGCAGATATCCTTCACCTTTTTAATGGGTGCCGGCTTGCAGACACACAGCCGCTGTTTTAGTGCCCCGATCACTGTGTTACACTTCTCACGCTCAGGCCTCAAGTCCACTACAGTCAGTCTTTGTTCAAACACTCCTCTATATAGGATAAAGTATTATGTTAATACAAATCTGTGTGTGGTTAAGTATCTTGAGTTAACTTTTTTTTTTTTTTTTTCCGAGAAAATAATGGGTTGTCTTAATTTCCAAACTGGACACTGAGTGTAGCCTTTGTAAGGAAATATTTATATAATACGTATATAAACCTAAAGCAAGTTCCCGCTTTTCTTGGCACCAAGCGCTTCTTTTTGGCAGCAGTAGGAGCTTTTGCCCTCTTTTCTGTTAATGGTTGAGGGCGAGGGCCTCTGTTTCCCAAAGATTGCTGAACATAGTGCTATTACGTCCCAGTCTAGGGTTGGGCCGTACAGTAAATGATTGGTTCGGGGTTCTTTTTTTAAACTGTTTGGTGAATGTGGAACACAGTGGTGTAATGTAACAAAAACTAGACAAATGCGTCAATTTATAATCAAGTGAGGTTTGTATTGCTTTACACAAAAACACATGCAAATGAAGACACATACAAAACTCCAGGCTCAGCTTCAGGGTGGACCCAGGCCAAAATAATAAACAAAAAGGTATCTGTATTTTAGAAGCGAACTTACCTAGCAAACAAAACACCAACAAAACTACAGATGCCTTACCTATCTGCCTAAACCAAAAACGACCTGGATACAATGCACACACACACACACACACACACACACACACACACACACACACACACACACACACACGACAAAGCACAGCAACACAGACGCATAAAACACACACACAGCGACCAACATGTTGCGGGTTGTAACAGTGCAGTAATTAAAACTTTGTAGGTAAAACAATTTATATAGATTAATAGAGAATTGTTTAAATCACTCAGCAACAAAGTAATTTGTTTTTGCTAACGTTTTTGTGCTCCTCAGTCTGCTGTAAAACAAAGAGGTGTTCGCAGGTGTTCTCTGGCGGAGCAGTCACCTTGCAAAAGAAGATCAATTTAAAGGGCACGTGCTATTTGTATATAATTAGGTGATGGAATGTGGGTGGGGTTGCAAAGGCTAAAATATCATACTTTTACAAATAATATGTATGCAGTATAATCTGGGCCTCTCAATCCATTATTCGTTCGTACTTCATCTGGCACTGAACCAAAATATATTGTTTTACATTTATGAAAAAAAAATTGCAGGATTTTTTTCAGAGATTTCGTTCTACTAAATAGTATTTATGCAATATAATCAGGGTCTCTTTATTTTTTATTTGTTTGCACTTTGGCTTGCACTGAACCATCGGTTGCTATTGTTTTAGTGGATCGCGAGGAATGATATATTTTGTTTTCTGCTCCACTCCACTCACAACTGAGCTTCCAAGGATGGCAATGCATGCTTTATTTAAGATCAACGTTGAAACACATGAATGAATGTTCACAGCATGATACTAATAACGTAAATATCACCAAGGTTCTAAAGTGTTTGGCGTAAATGTGTCTTTCTTTTAAAATGTGTAAAAGTAAAGATGTGATTCCACATCAATAACAGGTACATGCAGGTGTGCTTTTGGTTTTTTGAATTTACCTGTTTTCTCAATGATTAATAGCTCATGCTACATTCATTTAAACTATTTATTCGTACCTGTTTTACACGTAAAGTTACAGGGCTGTCCCCTGTTTTAATCGCCATACATTCAATTGGGGTTTAATCGCCCTAATATGATTATTTTCTTCTCTTTTATGTCAAGCACTTTGAATTACCATTGTATATGAAATGTGCTACACAAATAAACTTGCCTAATATTAACACCCATCCTCATTAGTTCACAAAACTAGAATCTAGACATTAAAAAGAAGAAAAAGAAGGAGGAGGATGGAAAAAAGCAGTCAGATATAATTAAGTAAAATAAAATTGTAATAATCAAGAGATATACAGTGCATATACAGTGGGATATCTTAAGAAATAATGAGTTGAAACAACCCAGCATTTCACA
>JAAGKR010006052.1:0-46076 GCA_011419295.1 Clarias macrocephalus
GTACGAGTGGCCCTGGGGAGGGACCGGGACGTACGAGTGGCCCTGGGGAGGGACCGGGACGTACGAGTGGCCCTGGGGAGGGACCGGGACGTACGAGTGGCCCTGGGGAGGGACCGGGACGTACGAGTGGCCCTGGGGAGGGACCGGGACGTACGAGTGGCCCTGGGGAGGGACCGGGACGTACGAGTGGCCCTGGGGAGGGACCGGGACGTACGAGTGGCCCTGGGGAGGGACCGGGACGTACGAGTGGCCCTGGGGAGGGACCTGGACGTACGAGTGGCCCTGGGGAGGGACCTGGACGTACGAGTGGCCCTGGGGAGGGACCTGGACGTACGAGTGTCTCTTTCAGAAGGACTTGGACATACAAGTGGCCCTGGAGAAGACCTGGTTTCATTTGGAGATAGTTCCACACTGACAGACTCTAATAATTCCCTACATTTTATGTAAATCTCCAAATGAATGGTAGTCCTGTGCCCTATAGAGACATATACTGAGACCTTTCTATCTGTTCGCTCCTTGTTGCTCCACACCCTTTACCTCTTATCCTCTGGTATGTGGATCTGTCTGAGACTCAGAAGACTTGTGCTATGAGTAGGTGCCTTGTTCTAATTTTAAACATGTCACGAGATCATCGCCATCACCAATGCACTAAGCTCTCCTCCAGTGACGGTGCCGGTGGGGCTTCTGGAGGTCCGGCATGATCTCAAACCGCTCCGTGCATTCACACTGCAGAAGAGGCGGTTCTCTGGCGACAAAACTGACTGCAACACTACAAAAAAATTGCTAGTCTTGAGCCAAGAGTCTGTGACATCAAGGGCATGGAGATATTATTATTTCATCGCCATGACAACTCGAGCAACTCAAGTTATTTTTATGTCTGCTATTAAAAAGATGTCAGTTGTCAAGCTTCAGACGAGAGGAGCGAGAGCTGGCAGTCATGTTCAAGCTTAATCCCTGCTGTGGCTGCAAATGGACACAAAATACCTGCTTTTGACTTGCACATGTTCTGTACCGAGAGTTTCAGCTGGGATTTTTTCCCCCAGCCATTGTTATTATAGTTAATCTTGTTCAACCTGAGGGGTGTCCCGTTCTCTCTCTCTCTTCCTTGCCAATCGAAAAGGGAGGCGTGATCGACTACCACACTGCAACACTTAGTATGTTCTACGTTATTCTTGCCTATTTGACAAATTAGTCGTTCCCTCTGCATCCTATGTATTGAATCTTGAAATCAGGCAATTTTGAGGCATACTGTAGTGTTCGTGTATCAGAAATTTGAAATCTGAAAAGTGTGTGTGTGTTACCTTTCTTGTGTAAGACTGCATGCAGAAATTGGTCTGCTTGGCACTGAAGTGTGTCTGAGGTGTTGATGCCCTGAGGGGGGGTTTCGGCATGGGGGGGCGAGTCAGGCAAGTGGTCCTGTTCCCCCCCCCAAAAAAAAGACAGATATAGAATTCACTCAACTAAATAAACAAAAAAAAGGATTAACACACTCACAGCCACCTCCGTTACGGACTAGACACCGTGGCTAATACAGGAAGGAATACACACCAGTGCTTGCGTGACATTTACTAGACACTTACACTGATTTTTTCAAGCTGTAAGTTACAGAAGGAGCAGCGCGCATCTGTCGACCAATCAGCAGTCGCTTCAGGCTCACAATCTGAGAAGCAAACACACACCCACAGAGACACACTCGCCGATGTTAAAAATAGCAAAGGAGAGAGACTCTTCTCCCCTAAGTACAACTGCTATTTGTTTGTTTGCGTTTCAGCAACGTTTGTCACTTTACAGTAAAAAAAAACTCCTTAAGTCTCCATCACACAAGGAAAAGGGTGTAACAGGAAGGAGACAGAGCAGAAAAACAAAAGTCTGACCACTAACTCATTAGTGTGTAGGGAGGGGGAGGGGGAGAGCTACAGATCTACAGAATCTGAGAAAGACATAATAATTAAATGCTCTAGTTTACAACTAAAAACTCTTTTTTTCCCCTTACTTCTATATACGCGTTTTAAGAGGAACAGCATCAAACTACAGCGATTATAAGTTCTATAAGTGCTCTTTAGGTCTAGGTTTTCAGTTCTTCATCCGATGAACTCGACTCGAGTCATTTAACAGCCTTTAAGAGGAGCAGCAAGAGAACGCCGAGCCCGGGAAGCAGACGAGGCCATTAGAAACAAGACAAATTGGACAAACAGAGCTCTCGTGTCTAATGCGTATAGTATAATAGGTAACGTTCGATACGTAAAAAATAAAACTCACTGTCGAATATGCTGAGATCCTGCAACAGCCTCGGCCCATAGATTCCTTCCAGTATACTTTCAAACCCTGAAATGCGCACACACACACACACATATGTAAAATACAATAAAGTGGGATATAAAATGCCCACTCCTCCTCCATATTGTACCATTTGGAGACAAAAAAAAAATGTTCAGATATTACCTGGAACTAACAGTCAAGTTACAGACACACATTGTCAATTAGTAAGCTAAGTGTAACCACGGTAACAATTAGTCAGGAATCAAAATAGAAAGGGGAAAAAAAAAATCCACAGTAGATGTGGTGTGTCCATCAATATGATGCTGTACGTTTGGTGTTTGCGTGTTATATACATATAAAGAGTTAATAAAAGAGTTAATACCACTTTTTAATTAATTTATTTGTTTTTTTTATTTATTGTTTCCCTGTTTTATTTGCTCATTTTATACAATGATTGTGGACTTTTTTATTGTTGTATATATTTTATTTTCTTACCATTGTCTGTTTCTTTGTCTGCAGCTATTTTAGGATTATACGGAACTTTGGTAAACTTAAAAATAAATTTGATTTTACTTTTTTTTGTAATCTAAAATTACAAAATGAATCTAGAACACATCCAAGGATCACGTCATTCATAAAGACTTGCTTTTTTTTCTTCTTTTTTTTTTTACATTTATATCTCTCACAATTTATCATCTAATAAAACAAAGTAAGCCGGTAATAATATCCCCCCCCCCCCCCCAGCACCACGTTGTGTCGTTATTTCAGGTTTGTGTGTATGCCTGGGTTTCGCAGCTTGTAGCAAAGATTTGACATTATACGTGCTTTACAAGTAGCACTGAATTCTTGGTGTTCTTGGTACCGTGCACGATTTGTCTTAGTCTCTTCTGAAGGCATAAAACAACCTGGCATGTAGGTGAAGATATTTTTAGCAATAACTAACAAGTGACACACACAAGCTGTGCAACACTAATCCCTGAATTTTTAATGAGTGTGAATGCACAGAGAGAGTAGTCCTGGGGTTATCTCCTATTTTACCCCAGCCCCTCCCTCTGTGATTTCATTTCCACCCAGATCAGCCGTTTTTCGATGTCCTCCTCTGAGAAAAATCACATGCTCGATCACATCTGGATTTTTACCAAACTCTGTAATGGTTTTCTACACAGATTTTTTTCTTCCCCTAAATACTATTTTCCTGTATTTAGACTTGTAGCATGCAAATGTTAAACACTTCCTGAGATGAAAAAAGAGAAATGGATGCAAATATGATTTGTGATTATTGTTTCATCATGCATTTAAACTGTAGCCAAAACTTTGCTTCTTCTCAAACTGAAATAAATAATAGGATCTCTTCTGTACTCAAGCTCCTTTTTGCCCTTTCTCAACTTTTAGTTGAGACAGATGAGAAACATCCATTGCAGAAGTCCCTAAAATAATCTAATTAAATCTAAATTGGGCTTAAGAAGGAAGAATTGCACACAATGTTCTATGGTAAACACCAGAGGTGGGCAAAGTACACAAATCCTTTACTTGAGTAAAAGTAGAGATTCCCTAGGGCAAATATTACCCAAGCACAAGTCGTCCATTTAGTTTTTGCTTGCATATCAAATAGATGTACAGGGCCTGTATTAGCCCCATAGCAGCCTTTATCATAATAAAAAATGTACTCTCTCTCTGTGCTTCACATCTGTGAACATGCTAATATTTTCATCGCTGTCTACGACCCACTCCGCTTATGATTACGAAGGCCGCTTATGTTATAAGGCGCTTCTTAAAAGAAAAGCAAGTCACGAAATTACGCGATGGCAAAATTCCTGCTCCGAATACGGCACACCACTGTCGATATGTATCGCAATGCCATGCGGACATATGGTTAAATAGAAAAGTAAGAAGTATCATAAATGAGAATAAACTACTCACGTAAAAAAAAGATAGATATATAAAATGCTAGAGGTTCACCTGGCGGTAGCAGGTCCTGACACCTACATGCTACCATCATCTGCGAACGTAGTGCGATCATCTCGCTGCTCCAGTGTTTCATCAGCCTTTAATTCTGCCTGTCGTCTGCGCTGCCTACTGTTACATTCGGTGAGGAACGGCTGTGACACACGACTCCCGTTTCACTGACTATGCTGATTCCCGTTACATCTGTTGAGGAACGCCTATGATGTGCTAATAGCGTGACATAAAAATAGCATGACACAAAAATTATCCATTACTAAAGTGTAATAACGCCTCTGGGTTATTTGGATTTCAGGGCCAGAGACCAAAGAATTACCTCATTGTTGACTATTTTTAAAAAAAATAGTGATGTAGATGGATATTCAACTAAATATTTTTTTTCAGACGGATATTCAGTTTTAGTTTTGTCAAAACTATTTAGTTGAATATCCATCTACATCATCTTTTTTTTCTTAAACACACTACAAAAGGTTCTACTCTCTTCGGCATAACCTTGTAGCAACCTTGTAACTTTATCGTACATCACGGCTATTGAAGACACAGAAGAATACAACAATACTAAAAATACAATAAAGCAAACTAAATCTACTTTTCTTTTAAATTCAATTGTCTGTTTCTTTCTTCACATTCACTTCATATCAGATTGTAATAACCACAAAACACACACACACACACACAAAATTAAATACGCCATAAAACCATAAAAGCGTTTTAGGAAAGATTTCCATTTCCTTTTATTTATTTTTGTTAGGGACATCTGCCCAAATATTTTGTTAAAACAACTCCTACTTTTTTATTTATGTATTTATTTAAAATAATGTCGCATTGTGTGTGTGTGCGTGTGTGTGTGTGTGTGTGTGTGTGTGTGCACGTGTGTGTCATCGCCTTTGAAGCATTTTAAATATAGATATTTTAGATTAAATTGTGAAACATTAAACCTATAGAAAAACCCAGTGATGCTTTGAAGAAGATGCTGCAGTAAACTAAACTGTGCGTTAAAGTTTTAAAGTTGTACATTCATATTTTACGAAGCGTAGAGATTTTCCTAATAAAAACAGAAACATGACATAACACACTGCCTTCAGGCATTAACATAGACACACACACAGGCAAGGCTAAAGTTTTAGATAAATGCATGGAGATTAATTTCTGCTACTCATTACAGAAGTTAATATTAACCTGTATAGAGCTGAGCATTTAGCCTGCTGTAATAACGTTAGCATAACTGAGCAATGCAAGGAAAAGGAAAATAAAACATTATATATATATATATATATTACCAAAGGTGTCACTCTGTTTATGTTAAATGTTTAAAAACACTTCAAATCCAGAACTTCTTTTATTAATAACTCTGGAAAAAAGCAGTGCTTAAATTCATTTCGTTCTAGGAACGACTTAAATGCAATTTGTTCAATCAGAAGATCAAAAGCCGAGGGACAAAAGAAAATGGAGCCAGCACTGGACAGCTAATGCTAATGCTAACTAACGCTAATCCGAAGCAATCTACAATGCCGGTTATGCTAAAAAAACTAATTAGCGGTTATGCTATCTAGCTAGCAAGCTAACACACACGGAACAAACACACACACACACACACACACCCGGAGCTAGCTGCGGCCTTTATTTGTTAGCTAGCCGCCGCTATGCTATGCTATTCTAGCATTAGCCGCCTGTGTTTGTTATTACTCTTTAATAACGCCATAACAACGCGCTACAGCTTCAGTATTATTACGTGTCGCTGAAGTCGAACCGGATTCAATGATTTCTAACGCCTAAATAAACGGTCGTGTTCGTGGTACCCGTTATTATTAGCCAAGCCCGTTAGCATGTTAGCACTCGAGCTCATTAACAACAACAAGCAGCAGAAGAAGAAGAAGAAGAAAAAAGCGTTAATCCGCCGCTGATGTAATTCGCGCTCCGCAGCAACGCCGCCGCTTTCCGAATAAAAAAAAACAAAATAACACAAATACCGGCACGCTGCGCGGTTTACGTGCTTCCGTGTGTACCTAGTGCAGCTCTTCCTCTTACCGACGCAGTGGATGAGTTTGTGCCGCCAGGAGTCGAGCTCGCGCCGGAACCCTTTCCGTTCCGCCGAACACCTCGCGCTGCAGCACCGCGTCGCCATTCCGCCCGTCCGCGCGCCCCGCTCCCCCCCTTCTACCGAGCCTGACGTCGCGTGACGTCACACGCGAGCCTTCCCTCCCCCTCTCTCTCTCTCTCTGTGTTTTCTCCTCTCCTCCAAATCCACACGGCAGGAGGGAGGGGGGGGGGGGTGTGACCGGATCAGCGCAGCACAACACCGGAACACACACACATTTATAGTATACACACTGTATGGACAAATATGATTTGCCCAAAACCTGTCAATTACCAAATTTCAATCAGGACCTTATCCCCACTGAAGGGCAACCCTAATGCTTCAGCATACTGTACCAAGACATTCATGGACAATGCTATGGCTTCACTGAACTTAGTGGCAACAGTTTGGGGAAGGCCCTTTCTTATTCCAACATGACTGTAGCCCCCATTGCACAAAGCAAGGACTATAAAGACACAGTTTGATGAGTTCGCATAAACACCTTACAAGCTGCACAACAATCCCTGCTATCCGTTATCACCCAAATGAGGACGGGTTCCCTGTTGAGTCTGGTTCCTCCGAAGGTTTCTTCCTATCGCCATCTGTTAGGTGTAAAAAGAAGTAGAGCGTCAAAATAAGGTTTAAGATGCATTGAGAGAAGAAGCGTTATTACTTGTTGTGTCCGCCACAACTTGATACACTCACCGGTCAGGGCCCGATCAACTGGGGGAGATAAACAGAAACACGCAGGCATGATGTCTGAAGATCTGTTTATTCTTAGCAAAAAAGCAATGGGTTGGTGCTATGTCCCGAACATCAAAAGAACCAGTCATTAATATGTCAGTCACAGAGAGACCTGGAGACAGATAGGAGATAGGTAATACTTTGCATTCTCCTGGGTAAACAAAAGGGTTCTGGAGGACAAGAGCCATTTGGCTGTATATTCGTCTCGATACAGGCCACCGTCGCCCTCGGCTTTCTCATCAGGGATAATCTGATCATTTTGATTTATATAAATTTTCTCCCATTTCATACACATTTCCATGATTTTCTTTTGATTCTGTAAAGCTGCTTTGCGACAGTGGCCATTCTTAAAAGCGCTATACAAATAAAATTGATTTGAATTAAATTGAGTTTGGTGGGGAATAACTGGACTGGCCTGAACACAGAGCCCTGTGATCTCAACTCCAATCGAGCACCTTTGCGATGAACTGCAATGGAAGATTGCTAGCCAGGCCTTCTCATCCAACATCAGTACCTGACCTCATGAATGCTCGCTCTACAGTAGTGTTCCCAAACCACCAGGCCCAGACCAGTACCAACACTACTATAGGAAAACAAGCTCAGAGCTCACATGGATTCTGTGTTATGGTATGTTGTATATATTATGTACATAATTATGCTTTGTTACGAGTGCGTGATACGGAAAATTGTCTTGCATAAAACCGGTCTGTGGTGCAAAAAATGTTGGAGACCCCTGCTCTACAGAATGAATGGGCACGATTTCCCATAGAATCACCCCAAAATCTTGTGGACATCCTTACAAGAAAAGTAAAAGCTGTTATAGCTGCAAAAGGGGGACTAATTCCATATTGAATTTCATGCGGGCAGCTACAGGAAGCCAGTGCTGAGAGTGTAGAAGTGGGGTGGTGTGGATACAATGCAATGTCACTGCACATTTGGCCAAATACTTTTGTCCATATAGTGTATATAAACACACATTTGGAAAGTCCTTGAAATAAAAAATATAGGAATGTTCAAAAACATTGTTGATGCAGGAATGCAATGCAATTACAGGAAAATAATCCAAGATCCCAAAGTCAATTCATTTCCCAAAACAGAAAGACGGTTTCTGTCTTCACTCCTCATCTAAGCTACCTAATAGCTTACTAACTACATTCCCTTGATATCCATAGTGAATTGGTTCCAGTCACCACTGGAGATACAAAAATCCACAGATTCTCTAATCTGTGTATGTTAGTCTTTCAGCTGCTCCTGTTGAGGGGTCGCCACAGTCAACCATCCTATCCGCATAAAAACTTTACACAGATTTTACGCTGGATGATGTCCCTGATGCAACCCTTCTATTTTATTCGTCTTACAACTGGCACTTTATCCAGTGGCTGGAGTTTGGATATCGAAACCGGGCCTTCCACATGGCAGGCCAGAAACCTACCACTGTCCCACCAATGGCCCTTTCTCAAACCTATATATATATTTTTTAAAAACTGAAATTCTGGTTGTCCTGCCACCACCAGTGGGTGGTGTTGCAGGTGGCCAGTCTGGGCAGTGTAATCATCACCTTTAATTTCATATTGCGAGGTAATAATATATCAGCCTAAACATTGGAGCAGCTTGAGGAGCGGCAGCAAGTTGACCGCGCACTCCAGTCGCAGGTAAAGGTAGCATGCAGTCGGAGCCGTGGGTACTCTTTAGTCCCTTATGTAAAATGGCTTAGTGTTCACATTCAGAACTTCAACAGATGCTCCTGTGTGCATTAACTCACCTGTAGATTATTTAAATCTTTCTTATATATATGAACTAAAATAATTTTTTGGCAGGGGCTTATGTTTGTACAGGTAGTTCCATCACAGGGATTCCTCACTGTATGTAACAGTTGGCAGCTTCATTATCAACTTTTGTCATGTCATACTGTAAGGAAATATATCTGATATATCTGAAAATTTGATTATATGATCATCATTAGGTGGATGTACATGGGTGGAGCTGTGGGTAAACAGCAGTGGCCAATGTTTGCACTTGGTCGGTGTTTGCACAGGTAGTTCCCATCACAGGCATTCCATAAGAGTAGGCAGGGTCATCATCAACTTTTGTGTCATATTGTGTGCATATAAAATTATGCAGGAGAGGCTAGATATTGTGGCACAGCTCCAAGAACTAGGGAGAGTAGGAGGCAACATTAAATGTCTTTTAGAATGGGAAGGAAGCATTTAATGTTGATTTTGAGAAATACTAGACTGGAAAGTCAGCTTTAAAGGACAGGGAATGTAACCAACCTACTGGATTCCAACGTTCCTGATGCTAAACAACAAAGAAGACGAAGAAAAATGTATCTTAATATGATTATCATATCATCATTAGGTGGAAAGAGGGATTCCTGAACCAAATGCACATGATGCGAATTGGAGGGAACCTGTTTAATTGGGTTAAAGAGTTTTTGGACAAAAGGACTATTCAGGTGAAGATCGGTTTAGAGGTATCAGGCTAGTTTAAGGTAGAAAATGGAACTACAAACGATACGATACGAGATCTCAGAGATGCTGAAAGAATAATGTGAGGAGCCGTTGTCCTGCTCACTGGAGACGTTAGTCAAATGCCACCCTTTATCCCATGAGGAACACCTGCAGAAAAACTCAACGCTTGCCACAAAGCATCCAGTTTTTGGAAATACGTCAAGCCAAAAACCCTATCAATCAATATGAGTATGCGCGTTCTCTGTGATGCACATGCTGGGAATTGGAGGGAACCTGTTTAATTTGGTTAAAAATTTGGTTAAAGACTTGGATAAAAAAAAAAAAAACCATCACTGGTGTTCCTCAACTAATGTAACAGCAGACATCGCGTTTACAGTTTTGCAACTTTGCAATTGTGTTTTTTCAGTCCATGCATTTTAAGCACCATTTAAAAACATTCAACAAAACCAAAGCCAAAAAAAAAGTCCATCAAAGACTCACACCTATCTTGGTGTCAAGTTCAAGTTCATGTTCCACAGCATGTGTGTCTCACAAGCCAAAATTGATCACTCTCTCTTTCTCTGTTTGTCTGTCTGTCTTTCAGATACAAAATGTGCACACACAAGTAGTGAACAAATGAGACATGAAACAACACATGCTGGAGAGAGACTAAGGGTCTGTGAAACAGTGGGAGGCTACAGTAGGCTATGGCTACACATCATTCCATTCATGTGGATTCAGCGTAGTGCTTAGGGAGCGGCAAATTCAATTTCTGCTTTTGAATTTAAATCTCTGGATTAAAAAATAAATATATTATTTCAATCCCTAGCTCACTGTGCTGCCATTGCTTTCTAATCCAGCTTTCTAGTTTATCAATGAACAATGCTTCTTATATATTTTCATCTCTTTATTATAGCCTTAGTTTTAATTGACCATCTGCCATTCTGTTCAACATGAACTTGCGAGTTGTAATTCCTTACCTACAGATGGAAAAACCATCAAAAAAAAAAAAAAAAAAACTCACAATTTTCAGTATTCGACTTGGGGTAGTCTTTACCTCCCAGTTCCTTTTCCTGTTTATAGAGTGGCCTTTGGTCTACATGGCCAGGCACACTGTCGACATACATATATATATATGTCTTGTCTTCCTCTTTGTTCTTATATTAACATGCTAATTCTCCCATATTCTCTATTTCATTCTCTCTCTCTCCCCTCCTTTGTGCCAACACTTCCTGGTTCGTCTCCAGCCAGACATTTATACAACTTCCACTCTTTGTTCTCCCGGATTTCACCAGGACATGATAAAATGTTCTTTGAAGTAACAGATGTACATTACACCAGGGTGTTTGAACAACCATATAAAAACTTGTATGTTTGACTGCTTATCGAAGCACGCAGAGATCAAGCAACTCATTAAGTCATCTTCGAATTTAATTTAACAGTAAAGTTCTCTACTTTTTAAATAAGTTTATAGCTGTTTTGGTTTTAGAGTAGTTGTTACTCTGTACTGTATTTTTTTTTCCTTAAAAAAAAAAGCTCTGGCAATTTACTTATCCAGGATATTAAATGGTAATTTTCAACCAAAGTTTGGTTCAGAGGCAATTCAGAATGACATAGAAGCAGTTATTATAGAGACAAAGCGTTGTTTAAGTTGACATCATGTCATCAAATTCTTGCTGAAAGTGCTTCTGCGACTGATTTTTGAATGTGGATTTTGGCAGGCAGCTGCTCTCTCCTCAGTACTGCGGACCGTACACCCATGCTACTATTGACAGTTAGTGTAATTAACAATTAATAGGACACAGTTGACATGGAGTGATACAACTGTTTTTTTTTTTTTTTTGAGATTTTACTGAGCATGCTGGAGAATGAGTTTTTTTCCCCATCTGAAAACTGGTCTGTCATGTAATATGTCTCTTTCTATACTTTCTATGCAAATATTTTTTCTGTAATGTTATTTATTCATTAATTGTAGTGTATCTTTGTAGGAAATGGTCTTGTACATAATAATGCAGACATGATAAACTTGTATAACAAAATTTATACTACAGATAATATGGCGCCTAAGACTTTTGCACTATACTGTATACATCGTTAAATGTCCCAGTGGTGTTACTGTCTTTTATCACCACTCATGGAATACACCACGTCCAATCGGATTACTCGGTCCGAAAGAACTAATTTATAATACTACAATGAATCAGTCAGGAGACTGAAAGTTGAAAAACGCTACAGGGGTGGGGGACCTGACACTGTAAAAATTAGTGAAAAATGAAAAAAAAAAGGTATATATTTCAGTTCCAAATGAGAAAAACAATTCGCCTTGACTTCCATCTAATGGAAAAAACCCTGAGTGACCGAAGCTGATTTTGGCTTCAGTGACCAAAAGATTATTTTGGAGACCTGGTAAGGACTATATTGGACCACTCAAACATGGGCATTGTTTGTTGGCTAACTTGTTGCTAAGCTCCTCACTGTTGTTGACTGGCTAGCTTGTTGCTAAGCTACTCGCTATTGTTGTTTAGTCCAGGATCTTGCATGAATGTTTAAAGTTCACTACAGCAGAACAGAATCAGCAGCCCCTCAGGCCTATAACTGTAAACCTGCACCAAAAATAGCATTTTATTAGCTTTATGTGTTCTGAAAGAGCAAACAAGAGACATGCTATTTTGTGTTGTTGTTTTTTTTTTTCTTACTTCTTACCTTAAACATTGCAAGATGGGAAAGATAAAGCTGTGTTTTGAACGACACTTCTGTCAGAGCTGCTGTTCAAGAATGAAGTGGTATAAAATCAAGTGTATCATTATACATAATAAATGCAGTGAATTTTTCATTTTTCATGTAACATTTAAGGAAGGAGTCTCCAGTGTCAGAACCTTGTAACAGTCAGTGAATCTTTTCGCAATTGGAAAGTCTTCAGGACAGAGGATTGTACAAGCAGTGACAAGCTATGAACAGGAACTAACCGGTTTCATGCATGTCCCATAACACAAAAAATGTTTTAATGTAATAACTGTAAATTGTAAAAGACATATTGTGTAAAGAGATTGAAAATGCTCGTCTCTAAAAAGCTCTAAACTAGTCTATGACTGCACACACCCAGGCCATTAGGAACTATTCTTTTTGATCTCTGGTGCCTTATCTCTATGGCAACCATATCAGAAGCAGTTAAAGTGGCCTCATTGGGACTGTGCGTGTGTGGGTGGGTGGGTGGGTGTGTGAATGGCTGGGGGAAGGGAAGGCAGTTGTGATATACAATATATTCCAAGGTTACAGGGTTAACAATCAAAACGAAAGTGAGACAGACTGCACTTCATTTCTTCAGGAAGTCCATTAGAAGGTGGCTGAATGCTATGTGATGACTTTAAACACCTTGTAAAGATCCACACCCCTAACAGTCACTTTTCTTTATTCATCAGTCAGGGTAGAAGTGTGGATTCCTCAGCCATATCTCCGGTGTTATTCTCACGATCCCTCACTTTCTTTCGAGAGTTTGCTGAATTTAATCAAACAGTTCACGAGCACATGTCTGGTCACAGGAACTCTCACTGGTCTGGATACGTTGCCAAGGGAATGGAAAGAGAAAAGAAACTATCATTGATTCATTTTCATATTTAATGAAATATTTAAACGATTCTGTGAACATGACCGTGTAAGGATCTACACACAACACACAGACAGGTAGTGTAGTTATATAAAAATCATTCAAGCTTGTATAACAGTACAGTCTGGAGAGTGGCATGGTAGCATAAGGGTTTGAACTCGTGCCTTGCACCTCCGCAAACGGGTTCGAATCCTGCCTTACGGCGTCTGTGTGGGGTTTGCATGTTCTCTCTATACTTGGTAGGTTTCCTACCTCCGTCCAAAGACATACAGATGAGACTGATTCATGCTTCCAAATTGCCTCAAACTTATAGTTCATTTGGTAATGTGAGAGTGAGTGTATGCCCTGTGATAGATTGGCACCTAGTCCAGGGTGAACCCCATGTCCCCTGGGATAAGCTCCACTGGCTTCCTTTGACCCTGTACTGGATAAGTGCTTTAGAGAATGAACGAGTAAAGTCTAGAGAGTGTTATTCCACTTAATCCAGAGGAGGTTATCAGCGAGTACGGTGTGGAATTTATGAATGAAAAACATGTCACGCATTTGAATAATTTATAGTTAACATTTAATGTTGTGGAATGTTATGGAGATAACTCCTGTACTTACTTGGTTTAGAACAACAATAAACAGTTCTTCCCTCACCAGTATGTGCTTTTGTGTCTCTTAATTTAACCAAAAAACCAGAAAGAGTAAACTTCTGCCTCGAATAGAGGCAGAAGTTTTTCCTGTTCTAAGACACTGACTGTTGCAAAGCGACAACAACAGAGATCATAAATATTAAATAATCTCCTAACAAAAAAATCTCCATAGATCAATTATACATTATTGTTAAACATGTTAACTATTAGTCATTACTATTTATAATATTTATAATTAGTTATTATTATTATTTTCTTTTGTAAGTCTGACAAATCTCTAAATGTAAATGTATTAGTCTTAGATTGTATAAAGCATTGAACTTTACATCTTAACCTGGTTGTTAACCTATAATTATTCACATTACAGCAGGAACTACTGTCTTAGATGTTCTGTTGCACCAAAATAATATTTGTTTAATTTGTGTTGCACATCTGAGTGATGAGATTTGAGAATACCAAGGACTGTGGCATTCTTGTATATAACACGTTTACAAAGTCACAAGGAATTGCCAGATGTCATCATGGGTTGCTTTTTATATTTACTATATATAATGAATGATCATTTGCATATGAAAGCTGTTAAAAAAGAAATTAGGATTTGCAGAAGAAACTGGAAAAGAGCATGTAATTATAAAAAGAAAGTTTATAAGAACATTAAAACATAATACAGTAAGCACAATATTGTTTAGGTCTCCCTCGTGCCACTGGGGCAGCGCTGGAACCTTCCACAAGACCTCTGGGGGGGTGGGGGGGGGGGTGTGCTGTGGTGTCTGGGGAGCTGTAGGTTGCAGGGTGCGGCCTCCATGGATTGGATTTGTTTGTCTGGCGCATTCTGTGGATCCTCAGTTGCACTGAGATTTAGGGAATTTAAAGGAACTTGGGCTCTTTGCCTGCTAGGCCTAGTGTACAGCAGGTTATGGTGCGCTGGGGGTTCTGATACCTTTCTATCATAGCCAGCATTGACCTTTTGGCGGCTTTTCATTGGGTCCATGATCATATCACCAGTTTGCTGGTGTATAATTGATATCACAGGAGCAGTAGAAAACAACAACCGTAAAACGTCAAAATCAAATCAATAATATGTGCTGTAGCCAATATGTTTTTTTTTTTTATTGGATAAATTTTCTTAGGTACTTTTAAAAATATCACCATTAAGTGTTCACGGAATAATTAAGGGCACTTAGCTTCCAAGAAACTGCTCTACTTGGAATCCTTCCTAGCAGGAAACAGTTTTTTACCCTTTAAGTGTAGAGTCGTTCTGCTAGGATTTACTAAACATTTTAGAAAACAGTTCTTCTGTATTTTTTTTCTTCTTTTTGATAAAAAAATAATACATAAAATTTGCAGTTTAATGGTTTTTTTTTAAACAACATGCAATTGTTCTTTATAACATTTACAGTTTGGAAAATAAGCATTTGGGAAACTGCTATGCTGACACAAGAGCCACAATATTGCAATTTTATAGTTCTAGGGATTTAGGGGTTTGATCCAGGAGCCTGTCGTTACCATCTGTGTGGGATTCTTCAGGGTTCTCTGGTTTTCTCCTACCTTCTAAACACAGGCAATTAAAAATCGTTAGCTGTAACGATTTTCCCGTAGTGAATTCTTGTGTCTGATTCAGTGTGTATTGATACTTGAGTAGTTGGTAAAGTGCTTACGATGTCACCGTGATTTTAATTTCTAGCACAATCTGTGCTCATATGGCTGGTTGTAAGACCCATTCTGTAGTGAGCTCTGAAGTTTGTGGAAGAATCAAATGCCATGACATGATTAAAGAGTGTGGACATGTTGAGTTGTCACGTCCCCATCACTCAGTTAAACACACGCACTCTTTTAACGCTCAAAGGAAATAATATTTTCTGCCTGATCACTATGGTAACTGTATCAGAAGCAGTGGTTTCAGTTGGACACATATGTGTGTGTTTGGGGGGAAGGGATGGCAATTGTAATGGTGATTTCCAAGGTTACCGCGCCAAAGTGAGATTAGAGAGCGCTGTCATTTCTGAGTAGTTTATAAAAAGATTCCTGACTGCCACCTTTTTGTTTTTTAGGTTGTTATTGCTTAAACTCATTTTGACCAATTCTTTTGCAAAATGGTGCATGATTTTTCTAAATATATTTACAAATATATAAATATACAAATGTTGTCTGTTGTTACATTCTTAATTTTCTGGCTTTATAGGATGACTATGGGTGAAAACAGTGGATTGTGCCACCCTATGGTGATTTTGTGCTATTTCATCAAATGAATGAACTTATTTTTTTTTGCAGTACACAGGTAGGTGGGCTAACCTCTCCAAACTGATTGTTGGTATAAGTAAGTGTGTGGTCTCCTGAAATATAACACCATAAGCAAAAAAATATGTCTGATAATGAACAACCAATTTCTGCTTCAGTTACACCTTCAAACTTTGGTAGGTGGGACCTCATGGGAAGGAGGACGGTGCAAGATATACACCTGTGCCATTCGTGATGGAGTTTCCCTTGAGGAAAGCTAACCATGGTTTTACCATGGTAATGGATCAGGGCTCCCATAGCGACTTGGTGTGGAAATGTAATAAGCGTGGGCCACCTGGAAAATCATCTTTAGCGACTAGTAAGTTTTTTCCCCAGGAAAAAAAAAGGAACAAACTCACCAACTAACATTAAAATACAAACCACACAGACAGCAATGCAGTGCCACAAACATTATAAAACACAACACAATTAATATATCCAATACATACAACATACATACAGCACATATAACCAGACACTGGACACACAAAAAATGTTCACACAATGGAGTCTTTATTTAAACCAGCACTATGGCAGCACAGTATAAACCACACAGAGCAAAGTGTGTTCCTCAGACTGTAGAAGTAGAATACTGACATCTGTAGGTCACTCTGTGGGTGTGTGGGTGTGTACTGCATTTGGATGTATGAATTGGATTATGAGGGACTAATGCAGCTTGAACTGTAAATACAGCAACATAGATCTGATCAACACAATGCAGCATAAAAAAATATATAACAATACACTGCTCACAAAATAAGAACTGTGGCTCGAGTACTACAGAGTCCATTATATATTACCAATTCTAAAAAAGAATTGTTGATATATAATAAATAATTTTAGTGTTGATTCACATGAATAAAAGAAGACATTTTGCTGTTGGGTGGCATGGTGCCTTAGTTCGGGGTTCCAGGGTTCGGATTTGATTCCAGTACCAGTACAAATATACTTTGTTGAATTTAATAAGAACAGTCTGTACAGGTACACAAACAGTAACTTAAATACAATTAATGACTTTGTCTCAAGTGTAACTAGCACTCCTGCAACAGTTTTTTCTCCCATGGCCGTTCCACTACAGTAATGGTTTTCGACAATACAACGGTGCTGTTTTAGAACCCTGTGATTAGCTGGAGGAAAACAGGAAAAGTGGCATACTCTGTGTGTGTGTGTGTCCTGATATCTAAAAATAAAAATAAAAAAAAATTCACGAAACAAAAAAATTACATTTTCACCTCATTTCCTACCAAATTAGTCATTGCCAAACTCCGACCTGCTAGCTTATTTTAAGTATTATATAAAAGTCCACGACTAGTCTAATCAACGATCAAGGTAAGACCTTTGAATCCAGTCACATTTTCAATAATCCACCTGAGTTTGATCTTACTCCTCCTAACCACCAGGAGCAGTAAGAATCAATTGGATCAGTCAGTACTGAGTCAGTACTCTTTTTAGCATGCTAAAAACTGTTCAATATCACAAACAGCCCTGTCCAAAACTAGTTACAAACGGTTGCTACTCTTCAGTATAGCACTTACCTTTCCATACCTTGCCCGGTGGGGTCTTCCTTAGTGCTCTGGGCATGACTTCACATGGCCTTCTCTCTACAGCTCACGACCTGCATGCTTGTAAATATATACTGCTAGCATAATCGAGTGGGCCTCACATCTTAACCACTGTGCACGTAATGTTAGTTTAATATGACTAACATGCATAAAGTTTGTGGCATTCCATTGAGTGAGGGGTCTATTTGCGGACAATCCCTAATGTGCAATGTGTGGTTTCATTTGCTGGCGAAGATGCTAAAGTGCAACTTTTCCTAAATAATGGGTTCCAGTTGGTATAGGTGTCCAATCAAAAAAATGTACACAGTCAGCACACACACTGGGACAGAGTGTATTAGCCCATGACTGGCCTCAAGGTCTACTATAGATTTTCTACCGCTATCACTGATTTTGCCCATTTTGTATATACTTCAGCAATTCTTGAAAATGCAAAACTTTAAGATAACAACCCTAGGCAAAACAATTTTAGGACAGGGATTTGGCATCCTCAGCCAAGGTGACAATGGCTGTGTGTTTGGAATTCATGGTGAAGTACAATCAGGAAGCTTTTTTATTCCTTGAATGAATGGTATTCGCTGTTTGGAGATAATGTACCACCACCAGGTTACTAAGCTTGTAGTCCTCCTGTGGCGCCACAGTGACTAAGGGGTTAGCACTGTTGCCTTGCACCTCCATGTCCTGGATTAAATTCCTGTGGTCTGTACGCAAGGGAGTTGCATGTTCTCACGTGCTTGGTGGGTTTCCTCCGAGTTCTCTAGTTTCCTCCCACATTCCCAAGACATGCAGATTAGGCTAACTAGCATTACCAAATTGCCTGTAGGGTGTGAATGTGCATGGGGATGTTAACTGGAGGTCCTACTACGGTTGTACTAAATGGGAATAAATACAATGGTCTCCATTGACCTCCATGGGTGACCATTGGCCTCCACGGCCCCTAATTCTACAGAGGTTCCTAGATGGTTGGATGGAGTGTTCCTTGTGGGAATAGTAGAAAGTCCCAATCCCAAAATGTTAAATGTGTATATAATCCCAAAACAGCCCAGCACAGTTCATCTTTTTCATCTGCAGTGCCTTAAGACCTCTAACTATGAGCCCATGTATGATGCTAAACTGAATTAGGTACCTCTTAAATGATTTGTTTGGGTAATGATTTAAGGATTTGGGTAATGATTTAAGGGTAACCTTTTGGTTGGCCTGAATTTTTTTTATTATTTAAAAGTTATATGATTCCTTTTTTTTATCAAGTGATTGACCTTGCACCTTACCCTGAGGTACTATATGGACTGGTCAGAGGTGGTTCAAACATTATCTCACACAATGGGTTATGGCATAAAGTGAGGCCAGATATCCCTGGCCCCTAAAAGGACTTTACAGGCTGCTCAGATGGGCAATGTAATATTAACCACTCATTGAGAAATATGCTAATAATACTAACACTAGTAATATACAAAACTGTGGTTCAATGAGCACAAGATAAATATTTGAGTTCCCTGTCATCAGACCTTTTGCCAGCCTTGTCGGAACAGGATGATTCCATGGAGAGATGGCTGTAGGAAGACAGAATTTCTAGCAAAGACTACATCAGTGTTACAAGATCTTCAGAAGCAGGAACAAACAGGAATCACTGCTGAAAGTTTTCTGGGGTTCATATAACCACAGTTACTGATGGCTCCATGTTAACACACTTATGCGTCTTCAGTGTACTTGAATGTGGGAATTTCTTTCCACACTCTGAGCAGTGATACGGCTTCTCTCCAGTGTGAATGCGCTGGTGTATTTGGAGATGACTCTGCCGTCTAAAACACTTTCTACACTGTGAGCAGTGGTATGGCTTTTCTCCAGTGTGAATGCGCTGATGTAGTTGCAGAGTGCCCTTTCGACTAAAATTTTTCCCACACTGTGAACAGTGGTGCGGTTTCTCTTTGGCATGAATGCGCTGGTGAGCCTGGAGATGACTCTGATGAGCAAAACTCTTTCCACACTGCAAGCAGTGATACGGCTTCTCTCCTGTATGCATGCGCTTATGCACTTGAAGGTGACTTTCATACAGAAAGCTCTTCCCGCACTGCAAGCAGACATATGTCTTCTCGCCGGTGTGTGTGCGCCGATGTGTTTGGAGAGTACTCTTTCGGGTAAAACATTTTCCGCACTCGGAGCAGGAATGCGGTTTCTTGTCTGTGTGAATGCGCTGGTGTATCTGAAGGTTGCTCTGGCGTCTAAAACTCTTCCCACACTGTGAGCAGCGGTGCGGCTTCTCTCCCGTGTGAATGAGTTGATGTTGTTTGAGGTGACTCTGATGAGTAAAGTTCTTCCCGCATTGTAAGCAATGAAAAGGCTTTTCTCCGGTGTGAAGACGCTGGTGAACGTTGAAAGCGCAATGATGAGCGAAACTTTTCCCACACTGCAAGCAGTGATAGGGCTTCTCTCCCGTGTGGATGCGCTGGTGTATCTGTAGATTACTGTGGTAAGTGAAATTCTTCCCACACTCAGAGCAACGATATGGCTTCTCCCCTGTGTGAATGTGTTGGTGCCTTAGAAGATTGCTCTGGTGAGCAAAACTCTTTCCACACTGTGTGCAACGAAATGGTTTTTCTTCTGTATGAGTGCGTTGATGGATTTCAAGATTACGCTGGAAAGCAAAGCTCTTCCCACACTCTAGGCATTGATACAGTTTGTCTCCGGTGTGGATGAGCTGGTGCGTTTGGAGATGATTTTGCCGAGTAAAGCTTTTCCCACACTGTGAGCATTGATACGGCTTGTCCCCTGTGTGAATGCGCTGGTGTGCTTGGAGATTGCCCTGTCGGGTAAATCTCTTGTCACACAGTAAGCAGTGAAATGGCTTATCTCCGGTGTGGATGCGCTGGTGTGCTTGGAGATTACTTTGTCGAGTAAAACTCTTCCCACACTGTAAGCAGTGGTATGGCTTTTCTCCAGTGTGAATACGCTCATGTGCCTCGAGATGATTCTGCTGAGTAAAACTGTTGCCACACTGCGTACATCGATACGGTTTTTCTCTTACCTGAACGCATGGGTGTGTATGGAGAGAACTCTGGAGTGCAAAGCTCTTGCCACACTGCGAGCACCGATGTAGCTTCTCTCCGGTGTGAACGCACAGATGGGTTTTCAGATGGCTTTTTCGTCTAAAACTCTTCGTACACTGTGAACACTTATAGGGTTTTACTCCCGTGTGAACGCATTGGTGGATTTGGAGATTGCTCTTTTGTCTGAAACTCTTTCCACACAGTGAGCAACAATACGTCTTCTCTTCAATGTGAATGAGCTGGTGAATTCGTAGAGTACTATGGAAAGCAAAACTCTTTTCACACCCTGAGCACTGGTACAGTTTCTCTCTTACATGAATGTGCTGGTGTACTTGTAGGTTTTCTTCTCTGTTAATGCAACGATGAGTTTGGAAATCACTTGGGTGATTAAAACCCTTCCCGCAATCTGAACACTGATCAATGTCTTCCTGCGCTCGTCCAGAAGCAGTGTGGAGAGTAGGAGAAAGTGTTTGCTGACTACTAGAGCTCTTTGTGGACATTAAATCCTCCTTGCAGTGACTTCTTCTGATGTGTTTTTGGAGATAAATTTGTGATGTATATGAAAGCTGACACCAGGAACAGGAGAAGATTGGCACCAGACCATCGTTCAATTCTGTAACATCAAAGAAAAAGGTATTAGAGAATTTCTGCGTTAAAAAGATGAATGGCGGTGCTGGTCAAGTGGAAAAGCAGTGGAAATATACTGACAACTCTCTGTGAAGTCATTAGAAATGCTGGGTATAATAATAAAATCAGCATTTGGACATAACCATTAATGGAGGACTTTTTGTTCCAGAGGCAGTTGAATTCAAGGCTGTGATCTCTGGGGTACTCTTCTCCATACCACACCAATAGCTCCTCTCCTGGTTTGATGGGTTGACAGCAGCGGTAGTGAATTCCTCCTTGATACTGGAAAGCCACAAGATTCTGTTCTTCACCATTACGAGCACAATTTACATACCTTAAGGAATGAGTGAACAGGCAATAATGATATAATCAGTAATATGGGAAAGACAGGTCTAGTCGAAAAAAAAAAGTAACTCTAAAAATCAATAACTAAAAAAGATCAAAAAGAACAGGATGAGCAGGATGTGGCTATGGTACACTTACCTCATCCAATTAGCATAGATCTCTTTCTTGGCATCTATATATTCAACACCCTGTCTGCTCCTGTATATCTGCAGAAAATCCATTAATGCAAATGACCAACAGTATATATTTCCATGGACTAAAACATAACATAACGCTTGTGGGTAGTTTTTTCCTGACCTATCCCCTAATCCAGTGGCCACATATCCAAGTTTGTCACAGAGCAGTTTGATCAGAACCTTGAGAATATAATTTTGATGTCTGTAAAAGACAAGCCTCCATGGGACACTGTCATGAGATCCAAAAAAAGAAAGTCAAGCAGAGGATGCTGCTGCAGGCTGACAAATGAAAATTCAAGCTTTTATTTAAAATAAATAAATAAATAAATAAATATTAAATTTTAATGGTTTATTTAACACAAATAAATGATCACAATAGTTGTTCAGGGTAGCACTAATATGTACAAACATGAACACTTTTTAATCGTAAAACACAATTACAAAACAAATAACACTGTCTATAATGCACAATTCACTCCCTTTTGTTTTTGCCGCTGCTGCTGATCAGCATCAAGATCGCCAATGTTGATAAATTGCCTCAAGATGTAATGAAGACTGAATACTGGGAATCTTGTGGTATGGGTGAGGTGTGACGACAGGTGGGCCTGACAAAGTGTGCCATTTCCTTGTGAAGACCACGGAATAAGGTGGTGCCGATGCAGGTCACATGGTCTGCAGTTAATTCAGGGTGTGCTGCTGTTCCTGCTGCTGAATCTAGTTTACATCCTGGGAATACCACACAGACCCTCGCGGTATAGGCTGGGGTGGCCATTTTGATAGTTGTAGCAGATGGCAAACTTGCCATCTTGGGAAAGAGGTACTTCTGGTGCCTCCTGTCGTTTCACCTGGTCATTCTCCCCAATGTATTTGTACAGAGTTTGGGTGATGTCATGTTGGCAGTGCCTCCAGAGCCCATGGTCCAGCTGATGAATTACAGACCTCAACCATTCAGCAAACGCATCCCTCTCCTCGTCACCGCTGGGCCTCAGTCTCTCCAGTAGTTGATGCTGGAGGGCCATTATCTGCTGGCTGCGCTCATCTAGACCTGCCAAGAGATGCTTGTTTGTATCTAACAGCTTCTTATGTTGGCTTTTGGAAAATGATGAAGTGCTAGCTGGAACTGGGCAGAGGATGGTAGGTAGGGAGGGAAGCTGGAGAGACTTGGCTGGGTTATCTTTAGTGACCTCTTCACCGATGGCAGTGGTAGGAGCAAACTTCTACTCCATCTGCAGATGAAAAGCAAAGAGATGGAGTGCAAAAAGACAAAAAATGTATAATTGAATAATAAATTTTTATACTTACAGTGACAGTGGTCTTTTTCTGGACCTCATAGACATGAGGAGGCAGGAACTCAAAATGGGTGAACACACTGGTCCCTCTCAATCAACTCTGTATCCTCTTGACCCGTCCTCTTCTTGCTGAGCCGTCTAAATGTGCTTCTCAGGCTGGTGTTCCACCTCTTCAGCACAAGCACTGGCTTCCCCATCTCAGCAGCCTTATTTACCCACATCGTCTCCTTCTTGGCTGTGTCCTTGTACGCGATAAGCTACTTATCGTAGAAGATGTGGTGGGGTTTAGCCATTCCACCACAAACTGCTACTCCTCATTACTTAAGTCAGTCACCAACTTCATCTTCTTTCTGTTCCGTCTGGCACTGACAATACTGGCAATGCCAGCATCATCCAAACTGTCCTGAACCTCAGCAACACAGGAAGCTGGTGATGGGCTTCTGGACCTCACTCTACCTCTCCCCTGGGCTTTGCCTTTTCCACCACAACCTCTCCTTGACTCCCCTGATGTCTTGGATGTTACAGTTGACATGCAGCAACTTGTGGTTGACATGAACAAATGAAAAGCACCGCACATGTCACGCAACCCTATGGACAATGTAGTAAGGGTGTAACAAGTGCTTGGTAAGATCGTGTTTTGCGATCTAATTGGACACATTGAGAGTGTGGTCTCATTGGACTTTTTGAGAGCATGATCATGTGCCTGAGAAGAAATCATTGCCAACATGCTATACGAATTGGGAACCATTGTCTAGGAACTAGTATGGACCTGATAAATGCACATTTTTCCATTTTGACCCTCCCCCTCTGTTTTCAGTGGGAACTTCATGGTCTTTGTTGCAGCATGTCCATGCCTTAATATGTGCATGTGTATGTATGCGTATAAAATTTTTAAGCAGACTCACCACCCAGGAGTAGCCACTGTTCATGGCCTCCTCTTTGTCTACCAGCTCTCCCTCATATGGCCCAAAATGCACACCCACTGGAACACTCTGCCCCTTATTAAACACACCCAAGCCTGCGCCAGAAATGTTAGACTGTCGAACTTCCAGACCAAGTGGAAGAGTTAGTCTGGCTCGATTGGTGATCCCCATTGGAACAGGGGTATCAGGAAGGAAAACAGCTGGACCATGAACCTCGCACTTGTTAATGAAGAAGGACTTGCACTCCCCACAGTCTGGAAGTAAAACAAAAACAACAACAAAGTGTTTTCAACTCGAAAAGGTCACAATTGGGTCAGTCGTTCTAAAAATACAGAAACATAAATACACCATTAAGTACAACCAGGACCATAATCAAGACAGTCTGGAACACTTGTAGCTCCCCAGGAATTGGATGCAGAGACATGGAATTTGTAGAGGTTGGAAGAATCATATGTATCCTATGTATACTATGTTTGAACCACTACATTGGGTCGCGACCAAAAGGTTATTTGGGTCACTGTTGTAGCGATTTATGTCAGCAGTATACCTTTCAATTACATGGGGGAACTAGTTAGTTCTCTAACACTGTCACGGTTTCTGTCATAAGATATAGATAGCTAGATAGATACTTTACTGATCCTGAAGAAAATTCCAAGAGTGATAGGGGTGCGAGCAGAGGAAATGAATACAAACAAATACTCCATAAACTCTCCATAAACGCCTATAAATGCACTTATTTGGTATTATTTGTAAAGTTCTATTGGTGAAAATTTAACGTTTTCAATAAAACATGCATATGATGTGGTGATTTATCTTATGTACCCTATCTCAGAAATGGCTGGTTTACCATTCAACAAAGTGTTGTGTAAACGGCAATAAAAATGTTCAGTAACATCCATATACGCATATATAAACATTTGTCAAGATTTATTAATAATGCAAATTAAGGCATGATTGTTTGTCATTTTTAAAAACAAAAGTTTGATAATCAATGCTATATAGTTCAGATGGTAGAGTAGTAATATGCTTGCTGCTCAGGGTTGTGGCTATGATGCTTCCTGCTTAAAAAGCTGCTTGATGTTTAGCCTGTTGAAGTAAACAGTTTGTTCCAGACCCCAAGTTCTTTTATTCACCAGTCTACGTTACACATGCTTTGCACCTAAATTGGATTTTCATATTGAAAAAAAAAAATCTGTACAGTTTAACAATTTAACAAGCTACTATGTCTGTATGTGGATTAATCTGACGCTAAAACTTTCAGTATTATCTCATTTAAAGGTAAGAAGTTTACACCCCTACAGGAAATGCATGTTTATTTGCTCAGTCATCTTTCAAGACCCAACCAATTTTAAGTAAATTATTATTAGTGCTAAAAAAATACAAACAAGATAAATAATAAAATGAGTTTTGCTGTCTTACAGAGGTACTCATCATCTTTTTCAGGCTCTTCTTCTTTAACATTTGTCTTCTGTTTGTCCACAGCGATGTCATGACCCAAGGAGCTTGACGTCTCTTCACCTAAAATCCCATCATTGAAATTACATTACTTTCACCTCAAGTAAAAATATAAATGTGAAATGAAGTCTAGCTAGACTGTAATGTTTCTTTCATACAGGGTTGTGCTGTCTTACCGACGTAGCCATCCTCTTCAGATTCTTCCACTTTTATAATATTCAGTAATTCTTCGTTCTGTTCATCCAGAGAGCTTGATATCGCTTCTTTTGAATCTGTACATGTGTCTGTCTGCACATCTCTGCAAAGCTATTGACCAAAGTACAATTACAGGCAGTCCTTTTGTTACTCCCTTAAAAAAAGTTTTAAACCAGACTATGTACAGCACTTATCTCAAGAGAGTATGATCGTGAACCCTGTATATGTCTGAACATTAGGACTAATGAAGTGGGCAACGGGCATGCAGCATATGGCGTGACCAAGAGACACCGTCTTAAATTGCTTTGGGCTCTCTGTACCCCACAAAAACTAGTAATTTTCGAAACAGACCTAAAGCATTATATCTGAGCATTCCTACATAAAGAGATTTTGATATAATGGGTTTGCAACTGTCTATTACAGAGGTATTCAGAAGAAGAGGTATGTGGAATTACAAGGGTGTGTGTGTGTGTGTGTGTGTGTGTGTAGAGTTGAGTGGAAAATACTGAAAATCAATATTTAAAAACTGTATCAGCCCTGGGCGGCACGGTGGTGTAGTGGATAGCACTGTTGCCTCCAGGGTCTGGGTTCGATTCCCAGCCAGGTTCAACTCCCGTCTCTGTGTACATGGAGTTTGCATATTCTCCCCGTGCTTGGTGGGTCCCCTCCGGGTACTCTGGTTTCCTCCCACAGTCCAAAGACATGTAGGTTAGGTTAATTGGCATTCCCAAATTGCCCATAGAGTGTGTGTGTGTACGGTTCATCGCAAAGTTTTTGCAGTTTTGGCGTAGTGATAACGTTTCCATCACGATGGTACCACAGTTTCGTACGGTTTCATGCGGAAGTGGTCGCGAAAGAAGAGAAATTGGGTATTTGGGGAGGAGCCATCACTGTGTCCTCGGTGTCATTACGTATAGATCCGATGTCGTTGCGGTTAACTGCTGTGTTTTTGCAGTTTAGTTTCGGTTTCATTTCGGAAAGCACTACGGCGCTGGCGGAAGTCTCACGAAAATATCACGGCGCATACGGAAGCAATACGTTTAGTACGGAAACGATGCTGTACATACGTTCTTATTACAGTTCCGGAGTGCGGAAATCGCGGACTGGTCCACCGCACTTCACCGTGTGAAAATGTACAATATAAAAGGTCGCTCCTCTGCATCTTTTCACTCATTTAGTACATTCCTATAGACAAGGTGCTTTTCCTCGAGGAACAAACACTACTCGCCACATCATGTATTATGAAGCTGCTGGGTCTGGCTGCAGACGTTTTCCTCATCATAAGAGGAAGAAGAAAAGAGTTGGAAAGACAACAAATTGCTGCAAAAAAAAAGCTGAATGAGAAGACAGAAGAGATATTGGGTGAGACAGTGGCTGCAGTGAGGGACGATTTATGGACAGTATGAGAAACTGATGGCTCAGAAGCCGGAAGTGTTCCTTGGCAGCAAGATAAAATTGAATCTCTCCTCCATCTCAAAGAACTCAAGCTCTTTTAAGAGCGCACCACATTTTCCAAAAAGAGCAAACCAATATTGGTAGTCACAAAAAAAGAAATCTTGTTGGTATTGTATTCCAAATGTCAGCAAATAAACTGAACTAACTAAACTGGTACTCTTAAAACGTTTTTATTTAATTTTCATCTTGCCATATATCCTTATTCATTGCACTCAGGGTATATAACCCGTTTGTATATAACATACGCAACCTACTGTATTGATTATAAGTATATAATATCTTCACACTGGCTACACCAAACTCATTGCACTCTGTACGTAACTCTTCCTCTGTATATAATACCTTCCTATTGCACTATAATTAATTTGCTCATTTGCCCTCATAAATTACCTTCTCACTGTATAATGTTTACATATGCAAACTTCTTTAGCATGGTATATAATACCTTCCTTACTGTACCACCTGTAATCATTTTGCTCATTTGCACCTACTGTAACTAATCTACCTCTCTATATACTTTCTATTTATATATGCAAACCATTCTGCACTATGAAATGCACTACTGTTTGAAGAGGAGATTTTTTATCAATGAGATACTGTACACCGTAATAAGCACAGAACAACGCGGACTATGTAATAAAAACGTGGACACCGTAATAAAAACGCGGACACCGTAATCGATACGTGGGCACCATAACGACAACGCAGACAATCCGCCATTGTTCCGTCAACAACGTAGTGATTGCGTAAAGCGACCATAATCGAATGCGTTATCTGAGGTCGGCGGAAATCTGCGTTTTCCTGACGGAAGGCTGCGTTGTCACTATGGTCTCATTATGGCGAGTAAGGTGCTTTGCGGTGTTGTTACATTTCGAATCTTTCTGCGTGAAAAATTCAACATGTTAAATTTTTTTTGCGGTCCTCACGGAAGCTCGCGGACCCTACGGAACCTCGCAGAACTTTGAGCGGTCACTCGCGAGTCAAACCGCATAGGTGAGAAAGGGGTATAAGTCTCCTGGGACAGGCTCCAGGTCCCTGCGACCCTGAATACAGGATTAAGCTGTATAGATGATGAGTGAGTGAGAGTGTATCAGCCCTGACAACATTTATGAGTTCTGGAATACACAGGAAAACTCCAAAAAATAGCTGAACTCATTTCTGATGTTCACGTACATTTGTTACACATTTATACAAGTTTGTTTTGTTTTCTGGCTGGACGCAGGTTCTCAATAATACTGTACAGGAGAGATATTTGAACACATCTGCTGTGTCCTTGAGCCTTTTTGTATTTGTGAATGTGTACACTCATGAGCAGCCCTTACCTGTGTGTGAACACGAGAGCCTGGTCTGTGCTCTGCTGCTTCCATTATATGAGGTCTAATAAATAAATACATAAAAACATATACTGGGTTATGATTGCTTTCCAGAGTAATGTTTATTATTAATCACTGAATTGGTGTTAAGGTAATAACCGATAATGTTTGTTCCCCATCATGTTTCTCTGTATCACAGATCTGTTCACTTGTACACCACAAGAGGGCGCATATACAGTTCAGGAGACGCGCAGTACGGGACAGTTTTTATTTAGCTGCCTCGTTTCTGAATCTCTTCTAAATATCACAGGCTTGGGTCTACTTAAAAGTAGAGCAGGGTGCGGTGTACTCAACTTGAATTCAATATGAAAGCTGATAGTGCCCAAATCTGGAAGCTGATTAAAAAGCAACAACAACAACTGTGTCTGTCTTCTCTGATATGCACTGCTATAGCTGATAAAGTAGGAAGTGTCGCTCTTGACAAATTGTTATCTTTTCGCGTCCTCAGTTGTTTGCAGATTTTTCCTTAGAACCGAACTAAGAATTGTTCCTGGAAACCCCTGCGATTTCGCAGAATTTTTTTTATGGCTTTTTTTTTCCGTGGCATTATATAATTTTCATGCATTTTAACGCAAATCAAGAACAATATCATTTTGTAACATGAATATTAACGTAAATTTTGCTACTTTTCATATGAAATATAACAGAGGAAACCGCGGCTTGGGATGGTGAATTATTACCGTATTTACCCTACAGTCCTGATACCAAAGAAAACGCGCTTGCATGAATTACAGTTCATATAGGGGGTAACATCTTTGTTTTAAATGCTAGCACGTACTGTACATTAATTTGTTTTGTTTAAGGGGAATGTATTAAGCTGAGTTTGAAATGAAATTAAAGTGTTTTGGGAGCACATTTGAGGGCATACTTAGGGTTTAAACTGTAAAAAAAAAAAAGGCGTTTATAGCCTTTTTTTTTTACCACATCCAAAATTTGCGGTTTTTCACAATTCTCTGGTGCTCGCTCTAGGAGTCGACTGTATACAATAGTGATGGGTCGTTCATGAACGATTCGTTCTTTTTGAACGAATCTTTAATGTGACTCAGAATAACGAGTAGTCTCGGAGAGTGATTCGTTAATTTTCTAGTGGGCACCTCTGTAGGTTCTGTACAGGAAACAGAAATTAGTCGTTACCTTTGACTCTTTGGTCCGAGTCGTTCGTTCTTTTGGCACATGACTCCCATAGATGCTATTCAGTGCAATAGATTCAAAAGAATGAACGACTCGGACTAGAAGAAGTGATGGTGAGCTGCTCATTCTGTTTATCATTTGTCTTTAGCTGCATTGTAATATTCTAATTACTGGAACTAGAGCCAAAATTTGTGTATGTAGACGTGTTGGGGGTCTGTTTATTGAAAATGTAACATTTTAGTTTATTTCTGGTCAAAAGAACGAAATGAACTAAATGACTCCAAAAAAAAAAAAAAGATCCGTTCATTTTGATGAACGAGATTCAAAGAACCGAGTCACTAAAACGATTCAAACTTACCATCACTAGTATACAATTTAATCACGCATGCAAGTCAAGGCGCATGCTCAGTGTCAAGCAAGCGCGCGAACCATGGCCACGCCCACTGCGCGCGCTCTCTGAACGTCAAAATGGAAATCTGTTAGAAAACCGTTGACGTTAAATTAATTCAAGTTAAACCGTTAACGGTCATCGCACGCGACGCTGGAGCAGTTGGCTTCTTTTTCACGGCCTGTTTATACATTATCCGGGTTATTCATGTTCCTTATCAAGGTTTTTAATCAATTTAAACCAAACTTCCCGAAATGCAATGCAACGCAACGCCACTCATCATTATTAGAGATTGTCACACACACACACGGTGCACCTCATACGCCATTTTGCCCCTTTACATGCCAGGCAGCACATTTAATCCACTTGGGGATGTAGATTTAACCGTCCTGGTTGTATTGAACTCACCTTTCTTTCTAAAGCTGGACCGAGACAAGTTCCTAAAACACTGCTATGATAAGGAAAGGCTGTTTTTCTACCTCAGTTAGATCTCATTTCCCCTGTAGGACCCTGACATAGAGATTTACTGTATATTAAAATATGAGTAGATGGGTCAGAAAGCTCAGCTCCTCTATTGGAAAAAATGCAGCATGTCGTCTTCTTCAGGAGTGATGTAATTCAGCGCCACCTACAGGCCTGGAGAAGGAATGGATCATAGAGTGGTGTCTGGTTTACAGATTAATTCAAAGAATCAAAATGAATGTTTCATTGTTTAATGGCTAACCACTATTTCAATTTTGGTATGTTTTTTTGTTAAACATGACATCCCCTGGTGGCACAAGTCGAGGGTTCAATTCGAGGGGGAAAAGTGTGTGTAGTGTGCGCATGTGCGCCTTGCTGAATGTGTCAATGCTGGATGGTGTGGATTGGCACGTCGTGCCCAAAGTCTCCTGGGATACGCTCCAGGCTTATCCTCTGTACAGGATAAGCAGTGTAGAAGATGAATGAAGATGAAAGACGGTACAGCTGATATAGGTCACACCTGAGGACTTAAGGCTTAAAGTGTTCAGTGTTTGTGTACCATTGGGAGCACACAATCGTCTAAAATATCATGACATGGACTCTTCTGGAGCAACCCCTTATCCAGCATGACCATGCTGATCCACAAAACCAGCTCTATCAAGACATGGTGTGTTAAGTGTGTGACGGAGTGGAAAAACTTGTCCTGCACAGAACCCTGACTTAACTCAAATCACTGAGCCATCACCTTTGGGATTAACTGGAACTGGTTTTCCTTGCCACCGTCGCCGACACCCTTGGCTTGCTCATCAGGGACAATCTCATTATTATCTAAACACATTTTCTCTCACTCATACAAACTTCCATACATTTTATTTTCATTTTGTGAAGCTGCTTTGGGACAATGACCATTGTTCCTCTCCAGGGGTTCTACAGTACATGTCTACAAACATGCTGATAATTGGATATGGTTATGGTTAAGTGTCATCTGTATGTGTGTGTGTGTGTGTGTGTGTGTGTGTGTGTGTGTGTGTGTGTGTGTGTGCGCTCTGGGATGCTCTAGTGAAGGGTGAATTATCGACAGCCAGTTTGATTGAGTTTGGCTCTAGATTCACCACGTAAAATAAACCATGATAAACTGCTTCAGATGCCCTCACACTGTGATGAAGACCAAAGAACAGATGGACAAGATTCCAGATGTTCAACAAAGCATTGAGGAAGACGTGGTCAAAATGCAAAAACTTCCTAGCCATGTCCCTGTCAGGTTCTCAGTGCATCTATCATGCACATGATCATGCGCTTCACAGGTCTGATGACATCGAATTATGTTATAGTGTATGTTATGTTATATGTTATAGTAATTAACACTCTTACCAAGTGTTTATCACATTATTACTACGTGACTGGCATTAACAATTAAATCCAGTAATTATACTTCAGTTCTCTGAACGTGGCATAGATGTACTGAAAACCTTCCGCATGCAAGTGCATATTCTAAAAACACGACCATGCACGGTATGATATGCAAATAACATTTTTTATATCTCTATGAAATATTTATATGAAATGCTTATGCCGATTAGCGCCAGAACCATAGCAAGCACTAGAAGAACTTAATATGAACTTGAAATGGTCTCCTGCAACATGACATGGCCCTCATGGTCACAACAAACACAAACCTGAAGAGGGAGCTGTGAGAACTCCACTGAGGGAGTAACGACGCAGTGACGTCACGATGACACCAAGTCATAACGCCATCCAGTCGTTCCCGTCTTGCTTGTACATGTTTCTGGTGTGTTAATGAAGTCCCTATGATTCTCCAAGAGTCCCCGAGAGTCACTAACACGTCAATATTACGTTTTTTGTACGTCTTGCTTTCACTATGTTGTCCAACATGTCAGCATTTTTTTTTTTTTTGCAGCTCCACGTCAAGGGAAACATTACTACGTCTTAGTTCTACAAGTTTACTTCTTTGTTTGCAAGGATGAGTTGTTTTAAGTGTAAAATTAGCAAAGAGGAATCAGTAACAGCTTTCCTGCTTGTGCAGTGATATCGATATGAATGATTATCTTTAAGTGATTTTATTCAGAAGCAGCGCGGTGGCGTAGCGGTTAGCATTGGTGGCTCGCACCTCCAGGGTCCGGGTTCGATTCCCGCCTCGGCGTCAGTGTGCATGTTCTCTCCGTGCTTGGTGGGTTTCCTCCGGGTACTGCGGTTTCCTCCTACAGCCCAAAGACGTATTAGAATGCTCCAAGTCTCCTGGGATGGGCTCTAGGCCCCCCTGTATTCAGAGTAAAGCGATTTAGACAATGAGTGAGTGATTTTATTTGTCATTAAACAAGAGTCACAGCTCATAATTTGTGAATTTGTTGAAGGCATGCTTACTGTACACGGGCGCGTATTTCTGTGTATTGTGTGACTGATCCACTTTTGTCCTCACTTAGCCGTATCATAGATACCATGGTGACAGTCAGGATCTCAGCCCATTAAGGACATCAGGAAATGTATTTATGAATTTAGTGCTTTTTAAATTATTCATTAATGGGAATAAAGTGTTTTATTTTTCTTCTCTCTGTCTCTTAGATGTCCTGCAGATGTCAGTGTTCTCCTCCTGGTATGAGGAACATGGACACGTTTATTGCTCCGTCCGCTTATAATTTATTTCTGTATTTGAATGTTGATTCAGTTGTACTGGACAAACTGTCATCTGTAAACTGTAAGGTATTGTATGAATGTAGTGCGTTTGTGTGTGCGTTGTGTGTTATGTTACATTTTCATATTCATGTCTTTTTTTTTATGCTATTGTATATTCTCCGAGGGGCGTTCGAGTCAAACCGGGACTTTTGATTGTTCAGAATGACAGAACACATCTTTGAGAGTAAAAACTTACTTACGCAAGTCGGCAAAGTCGATTTTCAAGAATCAGGCATCCACCCGTTGAATGTTCACAAGAACATTACACTGCAGTGAGCTCCGAGGCACCTCAATCAAGGACAGACGGCCTTCTTTAAAACGCTTGCACTGTTCACATGCTTTCCTGCGGCGACGAGTCTCATCACCGTACCGTGCTTCTTCTTAAGTCTTCCGTAAACGTCAATCGCCCGTTTCACGCCTCCATTCAGAAAATGCAGAAATGTCATCGCATCAGTCCCAGTTTGACTTGAACACCCTGGTATCTGTGGATAATGTGCTTGTGTGTGTTGAGTCTTTGGGTGTATTTGGGTGTCAGCTTTGCATCACAGCAATGATTAACTGACATTTCGACTGAGTGTGACAGGAGCTGGACGTACGTTTGTTGGCTTTGTGCCGCTTTGCGTTTTACACTCTTGTGTGTGAAAGTTGAATCAGAACTTCAAACTTGGATTTGTAATCAGCTGATGAAAGCCGTGTGTTTTGTGCGGTTGAAACAATGTGTTTCACGCGGTGTGTTTCAATGTCTTTCTTTTGTGTATTTGTGTGTTTAATTCCGGTGTTTTTACCAGAACGGACCCTCACACTCAGCCGCCGCCGCCGCATTGCTGACCAGTTATTGAACTGCGAGAACACAAAAGCAGGATTTAGCCTGGGGGGGAATTGGTAGTGTGTGTGTGTGTGTGTGTGTGTGTGTGTGTGTGTGTGTGAAATTGACTAGTCATTGGTGTTCTGCTTTTTCCCATCGCATGACTGATTCATGTCTCATTGTACGCTCCAGTTACTGTAAAAATTCCCTCTCATTCTCTCTTACACACACACACACACACACACACACACACACACACACACACACACACACACACACACACACACACACACACACACACTTATCTACCCACATATTTCAACACTTTGAAGATGTTAAAATTGATTGAATTGATTGAAGATGTTACTGATGGCATCATCTCTCTCTCTCTCTCTCTCTCTCTCACACACACACACACACACACACACACACACACACACACACACACACACACACAGAAATGGATGACTAAGTTAAAGCTGACGGACTAGAAAATGCTACAGCACAAAAAAAAACTCCTGAGCTGTTCATTAATCAGACGGCTAACAGGAGTGTGTGTTTAGAAATGTCTGCTCGTGACAGTGTCAGTCAGCGAGGTGTGTGTGTGTGTGCGTGTGTTGAAGCATCCTGGGTATTCCTAACCTTTATTTTGGGCATTCCTAATCACTTGATAATAGAATCTCTGACACTTCATGGTTTGTGTTTTATTTAAAAAAATGATTATATAATTATAATTTTTGTATTTAACGTTTTTGTGAGCTGTGAATGAGGACGTGGGGGAAAAAAGATTATTTAGTTGAGGTAGTTCAGACGAATCATATAAACACCTGGAATCTTTGTTTCTTACAAAGTCAGGATGGTTTGGAAGAAATGTTATTAAAAAATGTAGAATTTATGAATAATAATAATAATAATAATAACAATAACAACAACAATAATAATAATAATACATGTTTACAATTTTACCAGGAAGTAAATTAGTAAACAATCATCTAAAAATTATATTTATTATTAAGTGTCTCTTGTTCATTTCTTTTTCAGGAGTCTGTTTTTACAATTTAATGTATAATTTGAATAAACATGAGAAAATTGAGATGAAAACTGAACATTGTTTTGGTCATGAAAGTGGGAATGGAAAGTTGCCAGATCAGGAAAAGATAAACCTTAAACTTTTCAAATATCTCTACATTCTGAAAAATAATAATAATAAAAAAAAAAACTTACAAATTAAACTATTTTTTCATAGATCAGGGACCGATGATCTAGAGAATCATAGAGAATCTTTTAAGGTAAAAAAAAAATATCAGGCCTATTCTTTTTCTAAACAAAGACTTTCGATTATTTGCTTAAAACGTATGCAAAATTATCTGGCAATAGAACAAAAGAAATCTGTTTAAAAACAGTAAAACATGTTTGTAATAAAAATTTATTACTTAGCTGTAATCTTCCTTTATGAAACTGAAAATAAATAAATAACTAAATTTACAACATATACATTTGTGACACCCTATAGCTGCATGATTACATATATAAAACATGCACACTTTTGGTGATATATACGTATAGATATACTTAGAGTGACAACGTACCTGTATGTACCCACTGATTTATACTGAGAGCGCTTCTGGGTGAGAACTGCGAATCTGGCAACACAGAGGTATCCTGTAAGGAGAGGAGGAATAGGCTCCACCCCCCCAGAAGCATCATCACCATCACCATTGTCAGCAGCATCAGCATCAGCATCGTGCACAGAGACACGGTGAGAGAGAGAGAGAGAGAGAGAGAGAGAGAGAGCTCACAACCTGCTGCTGCCGGCGCTCCTCTCCATGCCTGTGAGTACTCTCCCACTCAATCCTGCTCATCTTTAATAACTAATGCATGTTTCATTCATGGATTTTATTCTACACAAGTGTCCTTACGTACTGCTGCTTATTTTCGAAAAATGAAACACTCATGACATAATCACATTGCCTAGGCTTCACATGCATTCACGACATCTTCACTGGTCTCAGTGTAAATGTCATACTTAAGGTCTATTTTCTTTTTATATTCAAAATTTTATCTAAAAAGATTCTGCTTAAATAGATAAACAGCTGCCACGTTCTGATCCGGGTCGCCCACACTGCGTACTGCATGCAAAAGCAAGCAAATCATCAACAATAACAAAAACAACAACATCACACACAAACACACACACCTCGCTCATACGTGTGTGAACCAGTGTCCCGTGTCCTTCAGTGGAAACGTGCACATCCTGAACCGTGGCTTCACGTTACACCGCTGAAGCCGTGCTGCATGGGTTTATAGGGTTTAAGGTGAAAAAGCTCTCCTCTAATCCCATTATAAAGCAGCTCTGACACACACACACACTCACACACGCGCATACGCATGCAGCTCTGTTTACCTGGAAAGACATGACTGGACAATTAAAAAGAAAGAAATTAGGCTCATTAAAGCAGCAGCTGGTGCACGTCGGAGTGCTGTGGAAATTTCTTTGATTTTTTAAAATATGTTATATATTTAATTTAATTTTACATTTTTCCCCTCCAACATTTGAGATGGTTGTGACATAAACTACAGCAGGTAGAAGACAGTGGCTGTTTAGAAGACTCATGTAAAGTTTAAATAATAATAATAATAATAATAATATATTATTATTGTTTTATTATTATTATTATTATTATTATTATTATTATAGTTTCTATAATTATAGTATTATTATAGAAACTATTATTTTTAATATTTACTATAATTTAAGTAAAAAACACATTGTTGTTGATTACAGATAGGTGTAAAATGCAAAAAAAAATAGTTCACACATAATTTTTTTCTCATTTTCAGTGCTAAAAAGTTTCTAGTGCTTAAAGTTTAAATTTGATTCATCTTCATTTATTTACAGATTTTGTTGTTTTAAGGGTTTGTAATATTATAACGTTTATTGCATCATTTTATATATAATTCATTTGTTTAAAAGTATATTTGCTATACTGGAATTACTAATGCATTAAAAATTATTACTTAAATAAATAATAATAAAAGTAATATACAAATAATTTAATAATATTAAATAATTGTAATTTGGACTAAAATATAAATAGTTTGTAATAGTTATAATATATAATATAATAGTTTTTGTTTTTAAAATTACTCCTATTATTTATTTAAGTATATATAAAACTTGGTTAATAGCACATATATTTAAATACATTTATTCATTTATTTATTTATTTATTTATTTAACGGCAACTTGGGAATCAATTAAACCAATACTTATTTTATATTATTTTATTTTTTATTTTATTTTTTTCCATAAACTCCTGTGTTCCAGAGACCTGACTGGTTAAAAGGCGCAGGCACCCTGAGAGATGCTCTGGTGTTATTCCTTGCACTGTTGAGTCACGGCCCATATAGCAGTGTCTGTATGTGTGTATGTGTGTGTGTGTGTGTGTGTGTGTGTGTGTGTCTATGCGCGTGGTGTTAGTATGTGTCGATTGTACTGTGAGCCCGTACACGTCTCGACTTGTCCAGTGCTTTGAAACTCCATGTATACCCGAGCTTCATCTGTTAACACCGAGTCTGATTTGTCTTTGATGTAACACTACTCCGGCTCACTGGGTGAGAGCTGGCTGCTGAAAAATGTACGTTACAGGGAGGTCATCAGTAGCTAATGTGAACTGGCCGGTCCGTAGTCATTCGTACAGTAACACAGAGGAGCTGTCGTGCTGCTCCTGCTCTCCGGACCTGCTCAAGTCCACCAGCCCATGAATGTTTTAAGTACTTGCACCGCCTCAGACGTATAGCTCGAGACAGTCACGGATGTTGTCGAGTGATGAATCTGAGGTAAATGCCTTCATAGGGATTTAATCTCTTCATTCAGAGGCAGATTTGACATTGCATCTTTTCAGGGTGACCTTGAACGTGCATGCACAGCTGAGCACAAGAGCCAGGCAGCGCTGTGAGACTTTCCCCATGGGCCTGTATCGGCAATCTCTCTCTCTCTCTCTCTCTCTCTCTCTCTCTCTGTCTCACTCATTCTCATTACACTAGGCTGATGGCTTCATGTTTAGATGTCTGTCTTTAAAAACATGGCTGTGTCTTCAGTTGAAGCAGTGCACCTTATCCGTTCCCTACCCCCTGTTTTTTTCTAACTAAAGGGTGGTACAGCATTGTCAACAGGGTTCCTGGTTCCTCACACCTCGTAAAAGTCATACAATAGGTAGGTCAGCAAGTCTAGTGTGGACACCTTCAGGCTTGGGGGTTTTATTCTCACCATAGGTCTTGTTTGGAGTTTGCATGTGATCCCCTTTCTTGGTGGGTTTCCTTCTGAGACATCATTTTCCTCCAACAGTATAGAACCATGCATCATTTCCAAATTGTCCGTAGTGTTGGAAAGAGTGTGTGAGCCTGTGTATGTGTGTACATGCTTGTGATGTGCAATGGCTTAGCACCCCATATAGGGTGTGCCCTGTCTTGTACCCTAAATCCCCTGGGATAGGCTCAGGGTCTGATGGATGGATAATTACACAGAGAATGTAATTGCAATTTACCTCCCCGGCAGCAGAGGGCTCTAAAAGAAACACGTTATACCTTACACACCAATCACATGCCCTGTTAGTACAGTGGGAGTATCTCTGCTTGTCTAGCAGATGATGGCGGTTTGATTCCCTGACAGGTCACAAGTCAGTTCACCTTCAGGGCCAGTTCCAAGCCCAGATAAAATTATTTGTCCCAAATCAAAAATGCTGTGGTGACACCTAATGGGAGCAGCAAAAAGTGTACTTTGTTTTTGGAAAGCGTAAGGTTTGTTTGCAGAACCCTACAAAAAAGGCTGTTTTCCTATCAGGGAACTTTTTGACTAATCCCTTTTTTTTGTCCTTTCCTTTGTCTTTCCAGGGTACTATGAGGAAACCACTGGAGTGTTAAAGGTCATCCAGATTTCATTCACAGCAGCGGCATGTATCCTGTGTGCTAAGCCCTACTAGACGAGTGTTGCATCATGGGTCAGCAGTCAAGGCACGTCGTCCGGAAGAAACTGCGTCCGGCGCGGGTGCTTGCGGTCCTCCTTGGGATCTTGGCAATAAGCTCAGTTTCCTTCTCCACCCACGGTGCCTTCTCCTCATCCTCCTCCTTGTGGAGCTCGGCTTCCCAGCCAGAGGAGCCTCATGGCTCCGCTCCTCACAGGACTCTCCTCTCGGTTAGTATTACCAACGCATCAGGGAACCAAGGCGAGTATCCTGAGGACTTGTTCACATTGGAACAGCGCCGCCAAGGTGCAGTGATCCTGCACATGCTCGGCATGCTGTACATGTTCATCGCATTGGCCATCGTGTGTGATGAGTTCTTCGTGCCTGCACTCACGGTCATCACCGAGAAGCTGGCCATATCAGACGACGTGGCTGGTGCCACCTTCATGGCAGCCGGAGGTTCTGCCCCCGAGCTCTTCACCTCCGTTATCGGCGTATTCATCTCGCACAGCAACGTCGGCATCGGCACTATCGTGGGCTCGGCCGTGTTCAACATCCTGTTCGTGATTGGCATGTGCGCCGTGTTCTCGCGCGAGATCCTCAACCTGACCTGGTGGCCGCTTTTCCGTGATGTCTCCTTCTACATCCTCGACCTGATCCTGCTCATTGTCTTTTTCCTGGATAACTTCATCAGCTGCTGGGAGAGCGTGGTCCTGCTGCTGGCCTACGCCGCCTATGTGCTCTTCATGAAGTACAACGCCCAGGTTGAGGGGTTCGTCAAGGGCTTGATGAACCGCAACCAGGTGGTGGAGGTGGCCGAGACGCAGCCCAAGGTGAGCCAGATGCTATTCTTCTCCTTTTCCTCTTCTAGTCTACTCATCAGTATCTTCTCCCCTCATTTTCCCCACCTCAGAATCCCTTACTTCTGACTTCCACTGTCTTTCCTCTTGTTCCTCCTCTGTTCCTTACATCTCCATCATTCATTCATTCATGATTCTCTTCCCTATAATTCCATTCTCTCTCTTCTACTCACCATTTCTCCCATTCCCTCATTACTCACAAGCCAGTCCATCCTTTACTCATCATCCCCTCTCTCCCTTTACTTCTTTTCTTATTCCATCTATTTTTTTGCTTTTTTATTTCATTAATCAGCATTAAGTTTTTGTATTAGCGTTTTTTCCCTTTCAAGCTTCATAATTTCTTCATGATTCCTGATCCATTTCCACTCTCGTTAGAAACTCTTTTTCTTTCCTTCCTCTCATCTTTTCTTTCTGTCCTCTTGATTCTCTTCTCTTCCCTTCCACATTCAGTTCTCCCCATTTGTATCTCAATTCCTGTCTCACTCTTGTCCTCTTCTCTATTCTCCTTCAAACCTTCATTAGCTTCCTTTCCTTCCTATTTCCCGCTTCTGTTTCTTTTCTTTCTCCTGTTCTCACATCCATTTCTCTCCATACTTCCTTTCTTATTCCCTTTTTCCTCTCCTCTATCTTGGTTTTTCTTCTATTTTCTCAAAATCCGCCATCCTTCCTCTCCTCTCCTCTCCTCCACTCATGATTTCCTCCTCTCTTCCCTTTTCTTTATATCGATTCTTTTCTCTATTCCTCTCTTGTCCTGTATTCTACTCACCTCTCCTCTCCTTTCGTCTCCTCGTTCACGCCGTCTCCTTCCCTTACTCGTTTTCGTTCCTTCTCTCAAAATTATGTACCCTTCTCCCTTCCTTTTTTCCTCCTTCACTCTTTTCATCTCCCTTCTCCCTTTTCTTTCCTTTCCTTCGTCCATCTCCTATCTTCTCACCTTTCTCACCCTCCTTCCTGCTGATTAAGATTGCCCCGTTTGCTCAATCTTGTCCTCACCTCACCTCATGTTTCACTGCTTTTATTTTTCCCCCCTCTTCCTCTCGCCTTCTCATTTTCTTCCTCCCTACTTTCACAGTCCACTCCTCCCTCCCTCACTGCATCGTGCACTGATCTGCATGTCTGCATGCGTTTCAGAATCGAGCACCTGGTAGTGATGGAGCGAGACAGCGAGAGAAAGAGAGAGAGGGGGGGGGGGACGATAGAGTGATACAGACCGATAGGGAACAATGGAGCCTTAGAGTGACAAAGTGAAAATGATTGAGTGATACTGACAGAGCAATTCTGATCTGGCGGTGAAATCTTCACGCAGCACTACATTTTCACCAGCACTCTTCGCACACCAAAGAAGAGTCGACCCTCTAGGTTGCCTGGCAACAGGTAGCGGCTTGGTTAGCTGGCGAGACGGCTCTATTCGCACTCGAGCTTGCAATCATCGACGATTATGTTTCTTATGGAGTAGCGTAGAGATTATACACACCAGGCTCGCTCGTCATATGTGCGTGTTGCTAATGTTTAGCGAGGACTGAAGCGGGATTATTTAACGCTTCGGTTCCAGGACAGAGTTTTGACTGATTCAACCGTTGAATCAAACTTAAATCGACAGGCGCGCAAGTCATTACAATGTAGCGCTAGCGCTAACATTTCAGCAGGATCACATTAGAGGATTACTAATCCTTATTTAAATTTTAAATTTGGTGTGAGATGAGTGTGTGTGTTGTGTAAAAGAGAGAGAGAGAGAGAGAGAGAAAGAGGAAGGAAATCTTTGATTACACACAGGATGTTGTTGCTTGTGTAGGAGTGTGTGAAAGTGACAGAACATCATTTCAGAGAGAGAGTGTGTGTGTGTGTGTGTGTGTGTGTGTGTGTGTGTGTGTGTGTGGGGTGGCAGGTGAACACGGGAGGATCTTGTCGATGTTCTGTGCTTTGGCAACTGCAGAAAGATGATCTGTCCATCGCTGTCTGATCCGCCACACCGATTTGTCAAACCCGAAGCACTTCACACACACTGAAATACATTTTCACAAGGGTTCGAGTCAGCGCTCCCTGAATTAGCGGAAACTGTAGCCCATGAGGCTCTTGCGGGATTACTGCGAACAAACGCCGAACGCCAGAGCAGCCGCCGTGTCTTAAGCTGAACAAATTGTGTCCTACTTAAAACAGTCCTCGGAGACAGTCTGTCGCGCATGTTTTCTTCCTGTCCGGGTCCAAATGTTTGGATGAAATGTGTCTGTCTTGGAATCGTTGAGGAGCCTGAACATGCCTGCTAACGTCATTAAGTAGAAATCTAAGAAGACGTCGAAACCATTCCATAAATCTCTATTATAAAGCTTTCAGAGCTCCTTTAGAAGGCTTACTTCTAAGCCAGGTTGTTTTTTGGATGGTTTGCTCGCTAATACAGTTCGGGAGGAGAAGTCAACGTTGAAAACCTTCAGGTGTTATAGATTAGGTTTGTATTTATTAATCTATTTTCATCACAGGCTTTTAGGACCTGATCTTAATGCCAGAGCTTCACTGGCGGAAAATGGGGAAAATTGGTCCTCTGTCCAGTTCTGTAACTGTAATAAAACTGTAATACTAGCAATAAATGCTTTGTGCTAATAATACATCATTCCCAGAACGGACAATGATAAAATATAGTTTATGCTGACCAGTCTGAAGAAAAAATGAGGGTCAATTTATCCGTCAGTATTAAGCAAAGAAAACAACTAAGAAGATTACTGTAATTAGGTTAAGAACTAATATGGGTGAGAAGTGAAGCGCATGAAGCGATCATGCAGAGTGTCTTCTGGAGACAGTGTTGCGATCTGGGGTTGCTTCAGTCGCTCAGGTCTAGACTCAGCAAAAAATGAAGTCAGCCGACGACCTGAATGTACTGAGTGACAATCACAGGTTATCACATCTATGGAGTTGATCTTTTTCCTTGATTGCAACTGAAGGCGTGTTTCCGGAAGCATGAGGAATCATTTTCACACATGAACCTGACACCACATTGTGTGTGTGTGTAATGACAACTACAGTGTGTGTAAATCTCTAGAACCCTGGAATAACAAGTTCTGGCACGATCCATAGATTTAAAAAGGTGTGTAGGGGCGCGTATAACGTCCCCATAGACACAGGAACACACACTGTGCGCTGACATCTTAATCATCCTCCTGAGAGAACTTCTCTCAGTTGAGTTAGTCATCATTTAGATATGGTAATTGAAAAATAAAGGAAGAATCCTAGTGATTAGGATTAGGAGTACAACTAGTTAACTAGTAAATGTTTTATCACGATATTAAATTGCGCTTTTTAAAATGGTGTAAAATGTATTAAAGTGACTCAAAAGCCTTTTGTCTTTCGTTTTCGTTCTCTCTAAGGGTTCCCGTCTATAATGAGTCTATAATATTAATGTTATTTTTAATGAATGCAAAAAAAAAAAAAAAAAGAAGAAGATGGTGTGTGCTGAGAGGGAAAGGTGACAACATCATATTGTAAAAACACACGGTGCATGTGCTGGATTATGGCATTAATTCTGCTTGCTGAGATTATCCCTGATGGATTTAGGATACATGAGCTGGGATTGAGATTTAGAGATATGATTCATAAATTATACTCAGACAATGAGTCTGTAACCAAATCAGGATTTATACTTAGCACACCAAGACCTTTAACTAGATCCTGAAGTGTCGATGAAGCACTTAACTCTTGTCATGAAGTGTCGAATCAAATCTGCAATGAAATTCAAAAGTTTATAACTGTCACAAAGTCGTAATGACCTTTTTTTTTTTGGCTTTAATAGCTAATTTCCTGTTTATGCCAATGATAAGATAATGAAACATTTGTGATACAAGTAAAAAAAATAGTAATATAAGTGAGTATGAATGCTTTTCCTTGAACAAAAACCTGTCCGTGGCATATTTTCCTCATAAGATCTAAAAAAGAAGGAATTCTACGATCTAATTCTAAAAATTTATAGAAAACACTCTAATAAAAAAACATTTTCTTACCTTCACCATTTTTTGTGCAATTATGGTTTCTATTAGTGAGGTTTTTACATGTCACACTGAAGAAGGTTGGAATTAAATCATGTCTGAATTCTAGCGATTCTAGCATAGCATGTTCTCCATGTCACATTATTTGATGAAGATCCTCTAATGATAGAGCTATGATTAGTGATAAATGGCTAGGTTCTGAACATGGCATCAACGAGCATGTTTCATTTATATGGTGCCATAGTCATTAGCGTATTTCTAGCAAGTTTCATATATATTAGTGGCTTTTTAAAAATACTCCCACACTGTCAGAACTTTGGCACGGAGCTTAACAACTTTCGCTATGCATGTCATGGGCTCTACTCAACAGAAAGTCAGTTATTTTGTGTGGTTTGCAAAGTTCACCCAATGGATTTTGATATACTCCTCCTAAGGAATTTATATGATCGAAACCAACCTGGGCCCATTTGATCTTAAGACACTGAGGATGCAAAATTGTGAAGGGATTTCTGATATCTCAAACGGTTCAGCCGTAGCAAAGCCTTAAACTTATGCGGAAAAGTGGTTAATAACTTCCTGGGTGACATCATATGGATAGTGTGATGGTTATTTCCAGCATTTGTGGCTTTTTGGAGGTCTTAAAAAAGGTGTTAAGTAAAGCACACAGTTTTGGAGCTCTGAGACCTGTGTTAACTGTTACACATATAGGACCTTTAAAGATTCAGATGATTTTATTTTATCTGACAGAATCACTATAAATGTATGATCGTTGTAATGTTTTAACAATAATTAAAATATTTACTTAGTTAATACAATTTGTATGACATGACAAATCCATCCAAAATAAATGTGATAAAATACAATTAAAAAATGAAAAGATTTCTAGAAAAAAGAATATAAGGATCATGTTAATTTCTAAAAGATGCACATGATCAGGGCTGATTATAATGGTTGATTTAGATTCTTGTCTGCCTCAGCATTTAAAAGAAAGTGATGCCAGCAAACAGGAACAGATTGTACAAAGGAGAGAAGTGAAGTGGCATCGAACACATTTTAATCAGACAAGAGTTTGCACAGGACAACAGAACGATAGGGTGCCAAAATTAAATGAAATTAACATTCTGCAGAATTTCCAGTTTGGTGCAAATGCTGAAAGTTGTCCATATTTTAAAACAAAAATGTAATTGCATTGTTTTTATTGATTTATTTATTTTACAACTATTACACTTCCAAAAAGCATTTTTAATGTCTAATTTCATGAATTAATAATTGAAAATATTCAAGGATTCTTCCAATCACCTCTAAAGTGAATAAACATGTTACTCCACCCACCAGGTGTAACCCAGCCCTAGTATAACCCCGCCCCTAGTGTAGCCAGGCTCATGACTGCATCTATGACCTTCACCTTACTGCTCCAGGTTCTCCCTTCCACCACCACCTCTGACGCTTTAGACGCTCCAGGATTCGAGCTAAAACATTCCTCAGATACACAGATCACCCTAACAGATTACACGCATGGCTGGCAGATTGAATACGGTTGTTTAAATCCTAATTAAAATCCAGTTTCAGTCAGCTCGGAGTGTAACATTGGCAGATGATATCTACCTGCCAGAGGTAATTTTCTTTCCAGCCTAATGTGATTTTATAAAATAGCCCGTGTGGGGCGCGAAAGCGTGCAATCAGGCGACGCTGATTACACGCGCTGATTATATTAGTCTTGGAAATAAACTTCGCGAGGACTTGAAATTGAACTCTCATATTCGATTAGGCTTTAAATATTTTGCCATGTGCTAATTTGCCCGAGTGCGAGTGTGAGATGTTCGTACAGCGCTGTTTCTATAGTAACACAGGGGCTCTGTGTAATCTCTGACTAAAATTAAGCTAGGATTTAAGTTAAAAACTCGACCAGATTTAAAAGGCCGCTGTCATGCAAAGTACATAGAATAATTTTTTAGACGTTCTAGTGGGTCTAGAGTGTGCTGACAGGGATAGGGAACCGGTCCATCTACTGTACCTGCCACCTGCATCATGGGGTCCTCCGCACCATGAGGTCTAGAGAGAGCTGATTGGCCGAGTTCTCTCAGATGGGAGGGATGAGAGGTACTCAGTGCTCCCACATTAATCACGGCTCAACAGCCAATCAGGGGCGTCTGTGAGCTCACGCAAGCGGAAGGAGCGGATAGCGCTGTCCTCCGAGTGCGTTACTCCGCCCCCAACGGTGCGAGCAGTTTGAAAAGATGCGGTCAGCTGCCGTCATGTGGTTCAGAGGAAACACGTGATAGTCTTCGGCCCTCCCGGCTGAGTGGTAGTAGTCGTAGCCTTAATGTGGGAGCCCCCTAGTGACGGGGAGGA